>CABFWB010002012.1:79608-127780 GCA_902151455.1 Timema bartmani
GGTGACAGATCAAGATGCAAATTAGAAGGATGCACTATTGTTATTAAGGTATGTATTAATAATTTTTTAATCTAGCAATACTTTTGATCCAGAGTGCTATTTACAAAGTGGTTCTCCACTCTCCTTCCACGCAAATGCGGATACACTTCCTTTAAGTATAAAAATATAACGTTCCTCATTCATTAAAAAATTATTGTCGAAATTAGTACATTAACGTAGCCCGAATTGATAGAAAGACGCTGTGCTATTTTTTTTAAATTAAAGAACCGGAACCATAACCGGAACACTATCAGGAACCGGAAATTTTATTGTGCTCTAACCGGAACCAGAACCGTAAACTTTAAAATGTTTGTTTAGAGAACAGGAACCGGAACCAGAACCGATGAAATGTATGTTTGACTCCCTGGCTATTTTCACTCTGGGATCTATCATTCTCTATCCACACTTAAAATAATTACTCTCCTAGCCTTTACCTCTCAGTTTAAGGCCCAAGGCTGTAGATCTCATTAGACTAACAACAGTTCTTTGATGTATAGATATTAACAGGCAAGGAGTGAATTGTTGGCATTCAAATTAGCTTAATAGTCTTGGCCTTGAGTCGGAGAAGTACTATGATACTACTAATAAAAAAAACTTAGGTTTAACGTTCCTTTTTTTTAAAAAATACGCTTTGTTTTTGAGAAATATTCTGCCCTCAAAATAATTATAATCCGAGCTTTCTCGACATCGCTATGCGGGAATATGCGAAAAAGAAATATCAGGCCCTCCCATTGAGTAACTCAGTTATTCGAGTCGAATTAAATACGGCCCTTTGTTTCGCCCCATTTGACGAATGGAATGTTCTTTAAAATGAAATTTGTAGTGATACACACATAGCTATGAACATTTTAGACTGTTTTTTCACAAGAAATCTCTCTTTTAAGTAGATATATGCGAATTCATCAACCTATATTTGTTTATTATGTGTGTTTCATAACGGAATACGCTAAGTGGTATGGATGCATTGGCTGGAGAAAAGCGTGGATAAATCTCCATCCAGTGCAAAGGGGTCACCAATTATTGCAACGTGAGTCTAACGTCTTAGACCACTCGGCCAGAGGTGGAAGGGCGCACCTGAAACGCCGGTTTATTGTAGTCCTCAAGGAAGATGCAGGCAGTCTGCTCCAGCGACAAGTAGGTGTAGGTGGTGACTCCATGACTCAAGTACACGGGGATCGACGCCAGGACGATCAGTACCCACGTCACCACAATGGCGGTTATGGCGTTCCTCTCAGTCCTCACCGACATGGAGGTTATCGGGTGGACGACGGCGAGGAACCTGTCCAGGGAACCGACATGGAGGTTATCGGGTGAACGACGGCGAGAAACCTGTCCAGGGACATCAGCACCAGGGTGTAGACACTAGCGTAAGCCGTCACCACGATCAGGTATTGGACGATCTTGCACCAGACGTCGCCGAACGGCCAATAAGGGAGCATGTAATCAGTGGCGGTGAATGGCACGCAGAATACGATGAAAAGCAGGTCAGCGATGGCGAGATTGATGATGAGGAGATTGGTTGTGCTGCGCATCTGCTGATTGAAGGCAACCACAATCACCACCAAGGCGTTACCGAACAGGCCTATGAGGACGATGAGGCCGAACAGGATAGGGACTACTATAGCCACTATCTGGGTGGTTATTTGGCTTGACTGGTTCTGGTCTCCGTAATCGATGTGGGAGGTGCCACTGGCGTTGTGGCAGAACGCGGGCAGCTCTGAGGTGTTGTTGGTTGAGTAGTTTTGGCACTGGACGTAGTTGAAACGGAGCTGGGATATTCCATATCCAACGGCACTGGGCGAGGGTGCGTCATCCATCTTAAAGAGTCTGGCTTAGATCTTCGAGGAAAGGTAACCAGTGTTTCCACAAACGACGAAGTCACACGGAGGAAATGACAACAAATATTTTGAATATTTAAGAATAAAAAGTAAAAACAATTACAGTAGAAAGCAAACTGACTCGTTTAACGGCAGGTTACGGCAAAACAACTGGGATTTATTTTTTTTAGTTTATAAAATAGAAACTCATTTAAACAACTGAAAACTCGAAACCCAACAGTCAGATAAAAATGACGAATGTGCTCGAGCTTTCCCAACGTTGAGTCAAGAGTCCACAAGGTCGCACAGCATTATCAGCTTGCTTCATCTTGGTGACAGCATTATCCGCACTGACGTGTTCGTTTTAGTAACACAGTAGTTTAATATATATATATTTGGCATTATAACAACCTATATAAACTTAAGTTATATTAGTCTATTTATGAAACAAATCGTATGTTCCACTGGTCCATGCTTCTTTGTACGGCTTAGAGATTAGGGTTTAGTACACATTTTCTTAAGTACAAATCATCATTTTATAATATTGCGTGAAAATAATGAGATAAGTGTGTTTTTCTAGCTGTTACCAATCTTCTTTGAATAGTTATACGTAATTAAGTATATATAAACCTCTTTGTCCCACTTGAGTTTACTTTTACTATCTTGTGTATCAATTAGGCATTGAGATATGTTAATTATTACATATACGAAATTGACAATTATAATAATGGGATCATACACCACGTGGCTCGCAGTTACAATTTAATTCTAAATGAGAAAATTAACTATCCTTTTCCAGATAGACATTTTTTTTTTCTTCTTGTTCCTTCTCTAGTCATTTAGTCCAATATTACATAGATTCACTGTATTGAAATCACTCCGATGGTGGAAATCACTAAGATGCGGAATTGGGTAACAGAGGGAGGTTATTTGAGTAGCTAGTTCTGATTGGGCATTAGGAGCGTCACACGATATTCAAGTTCGAGTACATAATCGTGCTATTACACCAATAACTTGTACTTTAACACACACACAAATAACACATTATTTAAATAAATAGATTTTCGTTTAGCGCGTAGTTATTTTGTACTTTGGGATAAAGTTTTTACGGAAAAACACGTTCACAAGAAGTTCTTCAATAGACAAATATTAAACATGAGATTACCTAATCAGGCTAAAATTTAATCTTAAGAATGTTATGGTATCTGCTATAGCATTACTATGCTTAATATGAGAACCATTGAGTTGTGATAATTTGAGCTCAAAACTTTGTATCATCAATTAAAACACATTTTATTTATATCCAAGAACTTAATGCACTTTGTTACTAGGATCTAGTTTACGCTCTAGACGATTTATCATAAAATGTCTTGAAAAGGGTGTCATATTTTATTTAAAAATACATGTTTTCAAGCAGAGTAAATATTTAACTACGTTCAGCTTTATTAAAGTATTTTAAGTTATCTATTAACTAAAACTAGTACGTGTTATATCACTGTATTAAAACAGCATTAATAAAGAAGTTTGCGTGACTGAGATGCACACGATAAAAAAAATAATATCAATAATAGACCGACTTTGTTGTTTTAGTGCAATGTAGTCCGACAGCAACTAATGTTTTATTTGGAAAGGAAGTTAGCAAATAATTGTTTTAAGAAGACATTAACATAATATATTATACGTTTATTCACTTGTACGTAGATTTTCCTTATTACACATTTCGCATGAGTTAATATTTTAAGAAACTGTTAGACTAAAAAATCCCTTAAAAAACGAAAACGCACTTTAAATATACAGTGTGTATTATTCGTACATCACTAAACAGTAAACACTCACAGTTTATTTATGTTCAGTTTGAAAATAGTTTATTTTATTTCTGGAAAAGATATTTATTTTAATTTAATTTTCTCCACACAACAATGTTATTTTGTGAGAAGAGGAAGAATCGTGTACATGTTTGTTTTTCAAATATATTGAATTGTTAAAATATGGCAGGTATCAACATCCGCGCGAACTGAAGAATCGGGATGAACGATCGTGAACGAGAATTGACGAGCGATCCAGAAATGTCATGACTCGCCATACGGACGGGCGAATACCGACCAGAGATACCGACTGATCTGATGCGGTGACATCGAGACGCTAAGGAGAGCGCGTCGCTCTCCCCTTTATTCAGCGGTACAAAGGGAAGGGGAAGGTTGCGTGCGCACCCTCTTAGAGGGGAAAAAAACCACCACACCCCTTGGTAACATGTTTACATTTTATATTATGTAAGGATGGCCATGGGCCACCCACGCGTTATTATTTTCGAGCCCACCCGGTGGTCACGCGGTCTAAATGTCGAGTTTAATTAGTTTAGTTTGTCGGTGATGGGGGTTGGAGTCCGGGCTGCCTAATCAGAGGATGGTTTTCTCAAAATAGTTTCCCACTCTACCTCTACGCAAATGCCGGTACATTTCATTTAGATCCTACTTCTTCATCCCTAACCTATTGGCGTAATAATTAATATTTAGGAGTATAGCCCTAAAAGTCATGATGGCACGGGATCAAATTAATACACTCGTTTTTGAATTAGATACAGTCCAAATTTTATAGGAAGACCCTTATTTAACAGCTATAAAAGTTACTAGGTCTACATTCACGCATCCATACATCAATGCATGTGATCTGCGGCTTTTATATATATATATTATCAATGCCTATAAAATAACACTAATTGTATTTTGTTATCAATTTTGGCCACAAAAAAGTTTGTATATTCTAACAGATTCTTCCAATGAACATTGGATTATAGATACATTATTTGTTTTTGTATTATTTGTTGAATACTTAACCTAATTTTTAAATGTATGATCATATTGGCATACCGCTGACAGACCAACAGACAGACCTAATATTTATACATTTTTCAATGTTGCAACTAGTCAAAAGGCTTATATAAGCTACAGTAGTCTCGATAGCGGAGGTAGGGATACTCCCGGTACACGTGTTTCACATAGCTACATAGCTACGTGGTAAAACAACGACAACAAATAAAATAATGGTTACAGTACACCGCACACAATTTATCACTCCTTTACCTAAAATGGATAACTCTTAAGATATATAAAACGAAATAATATACATTGTTGCAGAAATTTAACGAAAAAAGGTCAACACTATCTACCAACGAGCATAAATATAATATACACAGTTACAGAAACTTTGATAAAAGAAGAACCTCTCTGCCCGCCAAATAGCCTAGCAATCACTTCTCCATTTCAAAGACCTCCATTAAAAGCATTAAATTCCTAGTAGATCGGAAACTATTGGTTTTATAAAATTATATTTCAAATAAAAGTTTTATATTTTTTAATAATCCTACAACTTTGTAATAATAAGTTATTTCATATTTCAAAGGATGGCGGAGATACAACAAAATTGGAAATTTCTACATTTGTAAAGTAACTTCTTGTTCATCATTTCTGAAAAAAAAAGAGTAAATTTTCTCAATTTTTTTTTTTTCCGAAAAAATTAGATGGGTTATTTTGTTTGTAACGATACGAATTTTAATCAAAATCTTGAGAGATAATTCAGAGAAAATTGATTTTTATCTTTTCACCCTAAAGTAAGCTACCCTTAGTTTTAGGGTTATAGATCTAATTCCAAAAATCCCTTGGGGGAATCTTAGTAAAATCCTAGATAACAAGTTTTAACCCGATCAGTAAAATGATTTCGGCTCCAAGCCGAGATATGAGCCATAGACAAACGGCATAGTAAAACCACTTTTTCTGTTTCGCAAGGTCATGAAACGTCATTTTTCATCAAAATCTCGAATCCATTTTTTTTTAATATTTCTCTCTTCGAGGTGTTGATGGAACGAAAAAGCAGAAACTATTATTGGATATGCCTTTTAAAATTTCAATAATACGTACATATTATGTTGGTATTTAAGAGATATTTATTTTAGTAAAAAACGTGTTTTCATTTTTTTCCGTGTAATTCTATTGTTTTTTTAGCTTTGCGGTCAACATTGATAACATTTTACTTTACAATATAGTTTTTTTGAGTTGGCACAACAAAATATCTTTTAAAAAACGCATTTAAGAAAAAAATGTTTCATGCAAAGTCGCTTGGTTTTGAGACGCTGACAAAATGACATAATTTATTTTTGATTTAGTGGACGTCTTTAAGGTCATGTAAAGGTCAACTACTGTTTTTCAAATGGGACCCTGTATTTTTTTTATTACAGAGTCGTATTCTACGGGGGAAAAACAAGCCACTTTTGTCTGAATCATTTTTTTACCCGAGGTTTATTTTTGACGACATTTAATAAAGTAAAGAAATATGTATGATGTTTTTGGAACTATTTTTATTTAATTTTATTACCTACTAGAATCAGTAGAGTATACACAAATCCAAACAAAACGACCTCACAAACAGAAAAAAAACGTTCGTTCATAAGGATCGAAATATTAAATTGGTCTAACTAATATTTTTACATAATAAATAGACCCATTTAACATTTCAACCCTTATCAATAAACATTCACACTAAACAAAATAACATAGTTATTCATAACGTGAGGTATTTTCGTTTTTTGTGAGCTATAAAGTAATATTCTGTTGCTGAAAAAATTTAAATTATTTTAATTTATGGTGAGTATAGAAGAAAAGTAAATGATGCTATCCTACTGTACGCTGATCGTTATCCTGAGATAAATGCACCGTTACGTAGATCTTTTTATCGTGTAGTATAAGAATTGGTAGAAAATGGAACTGTTCAAACAAAGAAAAGGAACCACTGAACAACTGTCACCAGTGAACATAGTGAGATCATAGTCCTAGCCGCAGTAGCTCATGATCCTCAGGTAGGCTCTCGTGCGATTTCTGATAGTTTAGGAATATCCGGAGTAATGTGCTCAAAATATTGAAGCGTCATAACGACGTGTAGTTGCATCAAGAGCTTTTTATGGAGAAGATTTTCTCAATCGAGTAACATTCTGCCAATGAGCACTTGAACAAGTAAGAATAAATATGAACTTTTTTCCTTCAAGTATTATTCTTTGATGAATCTATCTTTACGAATCATGGGCAAGTTAACCGATACAGCATTAATTATCTGAGTTCAGAAAATCCACTGTGGTGTAGCCAAGTTGAAAAACAGCGTAGCGCCCTTGGACTGTAAACGTTTGGTGCGGACTTATCGGAGACAAATTGGATTGGCCCTTTTTTTACTGACGGTATATTGAATGGAAACTAATACAGAACTTTTCTATATCAAGGATTGCCATTGTTGCTAGAAACCTTAAATCTACAAGACAGGAAGAACATGTTGTTCCAGCATGAAGCTACCCCTGCCCATTATTCCAGAACTTCACAGTAAGTATTGGATCGGAACTACAATGGCCACTGGATCGGCAGAGGTGGTCCAATTAGTTGGCCTGCCATATTACCAGATTTAACATCGACAGATTTTTTTATAGGGCTACCTGAAAGAAGATGTACCGAAAATTCCAGAAAATATGATGGAACGCATTAGAATTGTTTGCAGAGATATTGATCAAGAAACTTTATTAAATGCTCACAATTATTTTACCAAGAGAATTGAATTGAAAAGTGTCTCGAAGTACAAGGTCATCATTTCGAATAATTGTTGTAATTTAACATATTGACCCCTGTGAACGAACTTTTAGGTTTTGTTTGTGAGATTATTTTGCTCGTATTTTTTTGCACTCTAGATTCTAGTAGGCAATTAAGTTAATAAAAACCTATCCAAAAACATCATACCTAGACTTTTTCCTTACTTTATTAAATATAATAAAAAATAAACCTCGGGTAAAAGTGTTTCAGACAAAAGTTGCTTTTTTTTTCTTCGTAGAATACGATTCTCCAATAAAAATACAGGATCACATTTGAAAAATAATAGTTGACATTGAGATGACCTTGACGTCCACTAAATTAATGAGCCCGATGAGTTGTTTGACCAGGCGTTCGCAACATAATTATTACAGCTTCTCTTGCTATTTCCAAAACCTTCAAGTTATTTGAATGTGCTGTGTGGTCGTCTAGAACTTAAGAGATTTTTTTTATCTGTGTTTGTTTTGACGGCAGCAATGTAATGTTTTAACCACTGGTCATTGCTTATGTAGCCTGTTTCAGAAACCCCAACTAAACCCCAAGGCAGAACCCCAACTTTTAATTCATTAGCCATTCTCATGCGCTTGAAAATTTAACATGGGAAGTACGTAGGCTAATGCTATCATTGCAATATCATTGTTGAATTTGAAATTTATCCAACTTGACGTTTCCCTTTTTTTTAGCTCACACCTCCTGGATTTATTTTGCACAGTTCTGACTCATCAATATTAAACAGGCAAGTAGCGTCGATCTTGTTTTCATCAACAATTTGCTTATAATATGTCAAAAAATTCTGAAACTTTTTTGGTATAATTTTGCTCGTGCCATTGATGTCGCGACTGGTTCACCCAACGATATGTTGTTATGACTCATTTTAAAAGCGTAAAACCATATTTCCCTCGCCATCTCAGTATCTCGATTGAAGTTATTTGGGATGTGATTTCGCTTTACTCTTTGATATGCTAACTTGCTCACGTCAGCAATTATAAAGACAAAGAGTAGCTCTTATAATTGAAAAATGTAATTATCTAGCTGTTTTTAAATTTCAAGTGGCAGAGTAGCTGTATGGCCTAAAGCCTATCTATCCTCACTATCTTGAACAATCTTGCAGTTTAAGTGGTGCTTGAGTGTTGGCTTTGGTATATCGTATTGGCGACAGCATTCAATGAACACCATGCTGCCATGTATATAAGCCGCGAGGGCTCGTTCAATATCCGATTCATTCCAAGCTCCTTATTTTTGTTTCCTCATTCTGTAACACACAACGTACATGCGTCTTATTTACTTTGGTCGTTGTGTTTGGTAAAAGTTTTATAAAAAAATATCAAATATGGGACTTGGAAAAATAAAGACCCCCAATTCGTACCGGGACTAATTAGGAACCCACTCGTGGTAAGATTTAGGCAGCCGCTTGTATTTTTAAACATAACCTTATTCATAAACTTAAACTAGTGCTAGTTGCTAAAATAAGAACTATCGATCGGTTACGTGTAGAATTAGTTATATTACAATAATTAAAACATGAAGATAAGTAAAACATACCTTTGGGATCAGTATATCCATGGATATGAAGCTCAAAAACTACATCCAGATCCACTGGAACTAAATAGCATTCATAAAAACGCACAACATGGTCGCACTAGTGTAATATTTTCGCAGCTCAACACAATGCGAGGTCCAGGTCGTAGCCGAGAGAGCACTATTTCTCAGAAAAGCAATGGTGGTACGATTTAGGTGTTGGTACAATATTGTCAACTCTCCCCTGCGCTGATGAGGTAGGGATAAAGAAGGTTAAATTTAGATGAAGTGTACCGGCATTTACGTGGAGGGAATGTGTAATTTATTTTAGAGAGAGCCACCCTCCGCACACCTGACTGGGATTCAAACCCCAATCTCCACGCAATCGGCAATCAAGATTATTGCAAGAGTGATGCCTTAGAATAACCATTTGACTATCGAGGTGGGTCACAAATAGTGAATATCCTCGTTAGTGCCAACCGGAATTGAATCAAGGTCCCCTAAATTTGAAGTTGTACAATGAAACAAAGGGCTGGCCAATAAATAGTAGTACGCTGCTTATTGCAGATACCTTCTAGGATCGAACTAGACCTCCCTTAAGTTGTCCTCCCAAACCGCTTAATCATGGAGACAGGCAACAAAAACTAATTACTGACACATAATTGAATGTGAACTTAATAGAGTATATCAGAACAAAAGAAAATTGTATTAATTTAGCAGGTGCTATTTTTTTCCGGCAATTTCAGGATAAAGAAATAATGACGTCTGCTCATGATACTGTTAATTCACAACTAAATCGATCCAATTTGCCATAATTTAGAAGACCAAGTATTAAATTTAGCGAAAATATATCGTATGAATTAATTAAAAATGCTACAATAAACTTCTCGCATATATTTCATGTGCTAATTAAAAGTTCGTAAAAACACGTCTCGCGTAGTTTCGGTGTATCGATTGCTTAGCGGGATAGCCCAGCTTACCCCTACACTTATTTATAACCGACTATAACGTACCAAATTAACAATTATCATACTTATTTTTTAATATATATAGATCATAATAATCTGTGACAAAGGTCACAAAACAATGTCACTCGCCGTTTGTTCTCTACTAGTGCACGGTCGGTTTGACCTTTTAAAAGTCCCCAGTCCACATCCCACACCAAACTTATTATCTATCTCTACAACTTACAAAACAAAGTGTCGGTCTGTATATGTGTATGCCTGTTGCCTAAGATATTTGGAACCGCTTAACTGATTGCGATGCACCTTTTACTTTCTCTCTATCTTACAGGTAGAGAAAATATGGTGATCGTCAAAAAAATCGAACTCGAACCTTGTCGTTCCGAAAAAGTGGTTTTTGAATTTCCGTCTGTCTGTCTGTACCTCCAACTAGAGCCTAAACTATTTTACCGATTAAGCTAAAACTTGATATCTAGGGTTTTTATAGGGTTCCCCCGAGGTGTTTTTGGAATTGGATATCTAGCCCTAAAATTAAGGGTAGTTTACTGAAGGGAAAAAAGAGAAAAAGTCGATTTTCTCAAAATCGGCTCTAACGATTTTGATTAAATTTCATTTATAAACATTAATAAATATTCCAAACAAAATGGCTACCCTCAATATTTCGGCAAAATTGCTTTAAGGGCTCCGGTCTGATGCGTTAATTAACATTTTTTATAATATCTCCGAAACTATTTAAGATATGAAATTACTTAGCATTACAAATATGTATATATATTTATAATACAAATATTTTATTCGAAACATATTTTTATAAAATCAATAATTTTCAATCTATACGCAATTATATATATATTTTTAACTTTTTGGACATTAAAGCTTAAGTATTGCGATCGTAAAAAAAACTAACCTGAAATGTTGATGGATTTCGACGTCTCATGACCCCCCGAACCCTAAAAAATAGTCTTTGCAATGCCGTCTGTCTGTGTGTCTATTAAAACTTAAAATTAAGGGTAGTTTACTGAAGGGCAAAAAGAGAAAAAGTCGATTTTCTCAAAATCGGCTCTAACGATTTTGATTAAATTTCATTTATGAACATTAATAAATATTCCAAACAAAATGGCTACTCTCAATATTTCGGCAAAATGGCTTTAAGGGCTCCGGTCTGATGCGTAAATTAACATTTTTTATAATAGCTCCGAAACTATTTGAGATATGAAATTACTTAGCATTACAAATATGTATATATATTTATAATACAAATATTTTATTCGAAACATATTTTTATAAAATCAATAATTTTCAATCTATACGCAATTATATATATATTTTTAACTTTTTGGACATTAAAGCTTAAGTATTGCGATCGTAAAAAAAACTAACCTGAAATGTTGATGGATGTCGACGTCTCATGACCCCCCGAACCCTAAAAAATAGTCTTTGCAATGCCGTCTGTCTGTGTGTCTATTAAAACTTAAAATTAAGGGTAGTTTACTGAAGGGCAAAAAGAGAAAAAGTCGATTTTCTCAAAATCGGCTCTAACGATTTTGATTAAATTTCATTTATAAACATTAATAAATATTCCAAACAAAATGGCTACCCTCAATATTTCGGCAAAATGGCTTTAAGGGCTCCGGTCTGATGCGTCAATTAACATTTTTTATAATAGCTCCGAAACTATTTGAGATATGAAATTACTTAGCATTACAAATATGTATATATATTTATAATACAGATATTTTATCCGAAACATATTTTTATAAAATCAATAACTTTCAATCTATACGCAATTATATGAATTTTTTTAACTTTTTGGACATTAAAGTTTAAGTATTGCGACCGTAAAAAAAAACTAACCTGAAATGTTGATGGATGTCGACGTCTCATGACCCCCCGAACCCTAAAAAATAGTCTTTGCAATGCCGTCTGTCTGTGTGTCTATAAAAACTTAAAATTAAGGGTAGTTTACTGAAGGGCGAAAAGAGAAAAATTTGGTTTTCTCAAAATCTGCTCAAACGATTTTGATTAAAATTCGTATCTAGGCGTTGATTAAGATTATAAATAAACTGGCTATTTTCATTTTCCTATGAAAATGATTTTTAGGGTACTTTACAGAAGCGTTAATTTCCGTATCTCCACAACTATTTGAGAAACTAAACAACTTATCATTGCAAAATTGTAGGACTATTAGAAATAAAAAACTTTTATTTGACATATATTTTTATAAAAGCAACAGTTTCTGAGATATTTGCAAATATATTAATACAATTTTGTGAGCTTTAGTTGTAAACATATACTACTTAAGTCTTAACGCAATAATTCTCCAATGCCATAGAGTAATTAAATATAAGTATCTAAAAAAGTATGTTATTTTTCCTTAAAGCTCTTAGGAGAAATGTTTGCATAGCAATGATCTATCTCCATTTTAGACTCAATAGTCAATATTTACATTTTTTATTGGTCAAAATGTATAAATGAATAATTAAATATCAATGCGATGACTTGAAGATCTGCAACACCTTATAAAATGTTAAAATTTTAACCAGAAATCGAAATTTTAATACGAAGTGTTGACCCTTGTGGAAGACATTAAACTGTTTGAAATGCTCTTAGGTGGACAAAGATGCGCCTCTTTTCTCATTGATTCTATATCATTGTATATTATTTTATGCGTGTTCTTATGTGGAGTGGTGATGATACAATGTACATTATTCCGTTCAGAAATCTTACGAGTTTATAGAAAGAGAGAGAAAGTCTGTGCGGTGCGCCGTATCATTTATTTTAATTTGATAGGATATTGATTTATCCATGCATCTTTTAGTGTGTATTTCAATACTTCAGAGAAGTTAGTAGTGATCTCCGAAGATTTAAAAGCCGGTGAATATTCTATCGATTTGAAGGTCACCAAGGAAAAATATTCTTAATTAAAATGCAAGGAGAAATTATAGGATATATTATTTTTTCAGCTAAAAATCCAAAGAGAAATCTTAGGACTGTAGAAACAACAATTCAAATTTGTCAAAACGTTAGCGTGTGTTTACTTAGTGAACTATCAATAATTATTATTAGCGTGTAACCAAAACATATAAAATCGAGTATTTCATTTAAAAACTATTCTAAACTTGATAAACGTGGACCTTATTTTTGGTCCTTCGAAGTGTTTTATGTACACTGTGGAATGATAATAGCTTGGACTGCCACAAGTGCATCTACTATTATGACCTCAGACCCGACAATATAGATTAGTTGATAAGTTCGGAGATTCCGACATCGATCACCAACTGCATACATGTGTATTTAAACATTATGGTGTACGGCCCATCAATCGTCTCCGTGCATGCGGCAAAAACTATCCTAAAAGCTTTCAAAGAGCAAACTCGATGGACATGACGGATATCCCAAATACCATAGACGGCATTCTGACGATAGAGGGTGCTTGGTAATGATCTGTTCTTGAGCGCTTGAGATGAGACAATCATTGGGTGGTCCCACGAAACCCCGTCCTGTTGAGAGTTTTCAATTACCAAATTACTGTGGAGCTGTTCAGTTTCATCAAATCCCTAAGTATATAGTTATGTACGTAAATCAATAGGGGTAGTGCTAAAGTAACGTTTGGTACTAATCAGACTAATGAAGTGGAACAATTTCAGTTGGGATTATTCAGTGGGTTATGCATTTAGCTGTCCATCTAGAAAAGGGACTTTGTGTATATTATTTCACAACAAGTAATGTTACTGACGTCACTAACAAACCATGCGACACACTATTAACAACTTTCTTCAAATTGTGCGCTGAAGATTACTTTGCGAAGACGCCAACTTAAAGTGATGTTGCTTGGAGTATTAATAAATTCCCGTGGCGAAAGCAAGGTGTTTCTATTGAGGAAACCCTCCGAGTAATGAAGGGTGATTCCCTCAACCAGATGTATAGCGTTCACCCGAATAATGCAGTGTGTTATTATTTGAGAATGTGGCTTCATGCCGTCAAAGCTCCAACTTAATTTGATAACCTACGTACCGTGAACGAGGTAACCCAGGCATACTATCAATTAGTTTGCTAAGCACTGGCACTATTAGAGGATGAGTCACACTGGAGCAATACTTGAGCAAAAAGCGCTTTGTGTCTCTCTTCTCCCTCACTCAGAAATTTGATCATTATATTAATAATGTTCACAAAATAGATCATCTCGCACTTTGGCTCGCCCACAGGGAAAGCGTGTTGGAAGAGATCGGCGATAGAATCAGACTAGATCAATTGGTGGACTATTTGAACTTCAAGGAAGATATTTTTAATGCAGGTTAGGGTGAACTCTACCAGATTGCTAGGCATCTCTCAGACAAGACCGTGAAGCAGTTGAGTCTCCTTTTACCCTACAATTCGTACGGATTTATATTCTTAAATACTATTTGAGAGAGACAACAAACAACCGGACCATTATACGAGTATTTTATACTGTGAATTTAAACAAGCTTCTTTTGAACACACAACAACTTACCGTAGACTTAGGCAGGGCTGACACAAAACGTTCCGAAACATGACGAAACGAAACATCTTGAAACCACGACAAAAAAAATTGTTCAACTATTTTTTTAAATGGAACATAATGAAACAAAAATTTGCAGTCGGTGTGTAATGTTGGCGATATTTCTACTGATGAAGTGTTAGCTATAGTTTCCGGGGAATGGTTGGTTAAGCCGGATAATGCATCAAGTAGGAGATACTGGGTTCACCCTACCAATGAAAAAAAGAATTGAGAAATATCAGTGGTGGTCGGTCCATATAAGCATTGAAAGCACTGCTTGCCTACTTTCAACGAGATAATTATTATCCTATTAAATTAAATGACTTAAATATTTTTTAAATCCCAAACATATTTTGGCAACGTCTTTATTTAAGCCTTTTTATTTTTCAAGTGTGTGTGTGGAGTTGTCCTCTCCAAGACGCCCCTGATAGCCGGTAGCTTACTAAAAGCAATTTCAACCGTGCTTCTATGGCCTCACAAATGGTATGAGGGTTGAAAGGGAGGGAAATAGGCTAGGGCGCATGTACGTCTTATATTTCCCCTATACAATCAGTAGAGGTAGAATTAAAGCAAAGTTTAAACTGCCTCTCGCTGTCGTGGAATAAAAGAATAACTGTAAATATCCACCTAGTGCTCATTGTCAATGTTGGAAGCATATGCAGTATCAGTTTTAGCCTACATTAGTTTTGTTTACTGGCAGGTCTCAGTTTGTTTTACTAAGGTGTTAGTCTTTCTCTTTTCTTTTATTTATCATATTTAGTTTAATTTTAATTTATATTTTCAATATGTGTGTGGGTAACAAGAAATGTGTAGTTAGTACATTATTAGTGAAATCTA
This sequence comes from Timema bartmani, assembly GCA_902151455.1. Taxonomy (NCBI): domain Eukaryota; kingdom Metazoa; phylum Arthropoda; class Insecta; order Phasmatodea; family Timematidae; genus Timema; species Timema bartmani. The sequence continues at coordinate 94,919 of CABFWB010002012.1, forward strand.
TTTCAACCTTTCAAGACTTTGCTTTTAAAAATGAGACTGTTAAATCTGGTAGACCAACACCTGATCTTCCGCAACTTACTTTCAGTAATTTTTGTAGTAAGTCTTAATCCATAAATTTAAGTTAATTTATTTTTATGAAATTATTATTTTATTGCTCTACTCCCAAGAATTTAATGCAGCAAAAAAAATTCAAGGCTGCTTGCCCAGCTCCTGAGCCCACCAACCGCCACTGATGAAATGTTCTTTTGAAAATTACACATCCATGTCTCAACACTCACTATCGGTAGCCTTTTTCAGCATTTTCAAGGACAAACAAAACAAGAATGATCAACACAGCTCAAGTTTAGAAGGAGACTATCCGTCACGTGACCCAACTTGCACTTGCGCAGTGGCGTATTTTTCAAGAAACACCTGAAACAAACCGGATTAAACATATGAGTGGGAAATACAGCTGTTTTTTTTTCAACGTGTCTCACTGCGTGTCGTCGCTTTTGTTCCGCCTCGTGTCAGCACGTGTGCAGTGGACCTATTTAAAAGCATGTGGTCAAAGCGGAATGGCACACCCAACGACACAAAAATGTTTCGAAACGTTTTGTGTCAGTATGAAGTGTGCATCTTGCCTTAGAGGTAATATAGTGTTCGAGATTCATTAGGAAAAGTGTTATTTTAATATGCGCCCTGAGGTAAAGGAAATACTTTTAGAAATTAATTTATTCTTGGCTAAGTCCAGGTTTGAGGGATGTGTTGCCTTTACAGTGGCTTCATCGGGTCTAGCCGCTACTTTGTCAGAAAGGGGGAAGAACACAATTATTTAAATTACCTTTTTGTTTTTCTGACCAAATTTCCGTATTCAACATATCGAAGAAAAGGTTCTACATCAAAACTACTGCAAATATATCTTATTTCTTGAAATTGGACAATATATAAAATTTAAAGAATCAGATGTTACAGTAAAATTGAATGTAGTAAATAGATATATATTGAACCATTATAATAAAAGCATTGTGTTTACGATTTTTTTAAACATTGACAATATTTTATTAGTTTAATATACGTGTTTCTAAAACATTGCATCAAACTTTGGCAGGATACTCCTTGGGTGAAATTAGAATAATTCTCATAAGCAACCTTGGGTCCATCTTCAATATTAAGGGCGGTATACACCCCTAAAGACAGAGCTAAAAACGACTGTTGTGTGAAATATTATGAAAACTGCTTAGGGTATTACAACGAATCTTTGTATACTACTTATTGAAACCTTGATCATTAATAAACTAAATGTGCTGTTACCGTTACCCACCCCCATCATGTAATAAAGGGGGGGTTGTAACACATTTTTTCTAAAATAAAATATGTCAGAGTAAGTATTACCAATTTTTACTTAAGATTACAAAACAGGGAATCAAAATTAACAAAAAAGGTGTCTTGGAGAAACTGTCTAGCTTTCCCCGTTTCTGAGATAATCACACAAGTTTGAGATCAGAGCCAAGTGCAAATGCCTGCCAGGTAGGCAGCCAGAATCGCAGTTTTATTTCGCAATGCAGTCGTTTAACCATTTTTACCGGCACGTGTGACTATGTATCACGTACATTTGGTAAACAAGGCTGGTTTGTGTGTTATGATGGAGAAACTCTGATACTTTTCCTTCTTCATAAGCTCCGATGTGTTGCTATTTATTACATTAGTGAGTTATGCTTACACAGTTCACACTTGGGTGGGATTTTATTCATTACACTCACTGGAATATTGAAAGCTACATTAAGAAATACAAATTGTAGTTATTGCATGTTTTAGTTCCTAGCTTCAAAAGCAGATTCATAGCAAGTGTTCAAAATGGTGGCCCCTAACGTTATTGCAATAATTGAGGCGACGTATCAATGACTGGCGTACTCTTTCGAAAACACGTGGAGTTTCTTGAACCTTATCACATGCAGCAACTATCCTGGCTAACAGGTCTTCCTCAGATTCAACAGCTGTCTCGTACACCAAAGCTTTGACAAAGCCCCACAGAAAGAAGTCTAACGGATTTAGGTCAGGAGAGCGTGGTGGCCACGCAACAGGCCCACCTCTTCCTATCCATCGGGCAGGAAATGCAGTGTTGAGGTAGTCACGCACAGCTCTTGTGAAATGAGGTGGGGCACCGTCATGTTGTAGCCACATGCGTTGTCTAACGGAGAGCGGTACATTCTCGAGGAACTGTGGCAATGCAAATTTCAGAAATTGGTAGTAGATGTGGCCAGTCAAACGTCGTGGCATCAGGTAAGGGCCAATGAGATGGTTACCCACAATGCCTGCCCAGATGTTGACAGAAAATCTATGCTGGTTGCCCATGATGATAGTTGCATGAGGGTTCACGTCATTCCAAATGTGACTATTTGTACTATTAAAATAGCCGTCTCTGGTGAATGTTGCCTCATCGGAAAACAATATTATAGTGGAGAAATCAGGAACCACTCCGCACTGCTGCAGAAACCAGTCGGAGAATTCATGTCGAGGAGCATAATCTGCTGGCCCTAATGCCTGCACCTTGCGCATGTGGTACGGATGCAGCAGCTGATCATGCATGACACGCCATACTGTGGAATTGGACACATTCGTTTGATGCGCAATGGCACGTGTGCTTGTTGACGCGTTATCATCCACATAATTCAGTACCTCTTCTTCGACAATTGGAGTGCGAACATTCCTCGGGTGACCAGCTCCCCCTCGTAGCTGAAATGTACCTGTTTCACGAAGTCGCTGAGCGACATCGGTGAAGGTCCGGTGATAAGGTTGACGTCGCGCAGGATATCTATCGTGGTACAACCGTGCAGCTGCTCTTGCGTTTCCTCTAGCTTCACCGTACAGCATGACCATGTCTGTCATTTCTGCGTTTGTGTACTTTGCCATTTGACTAGTAATACGCGCAACATGCAGTGAAGTCGTGTGGACTGATGCAGTCTGCTCGTGGAGGGAGGGGAAGATAGTGATAATAAGAGTGGGGGAAAGGAGGGGGGGTAAGCAACACAGCTTTATTGGCTCCCTACCTGGCAGGAATTAACACTTGTCTTTGAAATTAAACATGCATGATTATCTCAGAAACGGGGAAAGCTAGACAGTTTCTCCAAGACACCTTTTTTTTTAATTTTGATTCCCTGTTTTGTAATCTTAAGTAAAAATTGGTAATACTTACTCTGACATATTTTATTTTAGAAAAAATGTGTTACAACCCCCCCTTTTTTACATGATGGGGGTGGGTAACGGTAACAGCACATTTAGTTTATTAATGATCAAGGTTTCAATAAGTAGTATACAAAGATTCGTTGTAATACCCTAAGCAGTTTTCATAATATTTCACACAACAGTCGTTTTTAGCTCTGTCTTTAGGGGTGTATACCGCCCTTAATATTGAAGATGGACCCTAGGTTGCTTATGAGAATTATTCTAATTTCACCCAAGGAGTATCCTGCCAAAGTTTGATGCAATGTTTTAGAAACACGTTGTATATACTTATTTACTCTATTCATTTTTATTAGGTCTATAACAGCTGTGTATTTTAATTTGATGTATTGTCAAATTTCAAGAATCTTAAACAGTGCCTCAGATAATTACCTAAATGTATTCTAAAATTATTCTCTCTTAATATATTATGGAATGAAAATACAATAATGCATAAAACCTCAATTGAATATTTAGAGAGATATCTCAGAAGCAACAAGGTGTTCTCAGGAGACTTACGACAAACACTATCGGTCATTCCGCGTCACTAGAGTTGACAAGGTGAACGCCTGCCTGAAACGAGCCTACATATGGCCAGACATTGTGAAACTTTCCCTGTCAGCCAACATGAACAAATGCACCTCAACATATTAAGACCAAAACTAGACTTATATTTATCGATATATTATTGAAACTCGGCAATGTAGTTTACGCAAAGCACGAAGGAAAGGTGTCCTTGAATACCTCTCATATATGCGTCATGGTAAGGGATATCCAGGAATTAGTACTTTTTATTTATCCTGATGCATGTATTCTGCTGAACAAGCTTCTTTCGTGGTTCCAGGAGCAAGCTATATTAGGATTAATAGGCCATGAAACGAAATCACACACGCATTGACATAGTGTAAACAGTGTATTTATTTAATAAATGGCAGAAACGCCTAAACAGTGATCAGACCAACAAACGACTAAAAATAAGATACAGTTAGGGATGGGTTGTGAAATCACAACCTGCTCCTTTGTCACTGCTCCTCTGACGTCACATTCACAGCCTGTTCCTGACAGATGAAATGAGCTGTTCCTTTTTGTCACTGGTCCACGGATCAAATACGCGCTGTAACAGGTCTGGAGTAGACTTAATCCTCGTCAATCTGTCACAGGCATCGCTGGAACAGGTCCAGAGCAAACTTGTTCCTTTATGCTCCTGAAATATTTAGGAGCGGCCGTACACTGGAAAGAAAGTGGATACTTTGTGTTCTTGTCCCAGCGCTGAGATCAGGTCCGGCACAACCTTACTTATCTATTATAGGCCTAGTTTAGAGTTGGTTTGGGGAGTCACAAATGAGTTTTGAAGGGGAAAGCTTTTGTAGTACAAAACATTATTTTCACAATAAATTGTTACGTTGATGATTAACATTGAAGGGACCCGCTTGGTGGTAAAATGATTTAATCATTTTAGAAAACATTCTAAAGGTTTGTAAGTAAGGAGTAACAAAATCGTTGTTAAGACAGCAGACCACTTTTTTTTAAAAAGTTAAAAATTAAAAGTGTGGTAGGGTGTATAATAAAGCAAGATAAAAACCATGAACATTTGACAAAATGACAATTATAATATAATAGTACACTTCTACTCCTTGTACATGTTTAAAAATATGTGATATCAAATTGAAATATCTTTTGAGAAAACCATCAGGTTAGATATTAACCTTCATCCTTAAAACATTTATAAAAACCATTAATACAATATTTAATTTGATATAAATAATCATAACTAACATTGGATAAAAATAATAAAAACCATGGAAATGGGCAAGTGTAATTAAATTGGAAAGTATTGAGTAATGGAATTATTCAGTATACATAAGTGGTTTACAAATTAATAACTTATTGAAAATCAATTTAAACGGTGATACGAAGTCCCTTCCTCCTTGGTTGGCATCGGCGTGTTACGTCGATTGAATTAATGCCCAGTCCCAATATTCCACTCAGAACAACATCGCTCTCACAATACGACCTTGGTAAGCTTGCTTGTTTATATTCTATACATCTCTATTAAACAATATTTCTAAAATTTCATTTTCAGCTCCATGATTATGATATCAAGTATCGAAACATGTCGGCATTAATTCAATCGATAGGTTAAAAACAACAGGTTAAAAAAAAACCTATCTCTTTAAATTCTTAATAATTTACCACAATGCCAGCTTATAGTTTATATTCCTTAGCAATCTGGAAATCATTCTCAGGTTGTTTTTTATGTGATCCAAAATTATTCAACATATTTGACGCAACCCTGAAAGATCAAACTAAAATACCAACAGCTGCTTTAAATGGGTTCAGAGCTATGAAATTTAGATTTTACAAAAAAAATATGTTATAACACATTTGTCATGGGACATAATAAAACCATTTTATTTCGAGTAATTATATAGCTAAATCTTTTTAACCTTAATAAGTGATGAAAAGAAATATTAATTTTATATGTATATTTTTCAAACACTTCTGTGTATTCAGGTTTTATATTCAAACTCGAGTTATTGCTTCAATCGCAGATTACTATCAGACGCTCAGCAACCCTTCTGGATCCAAACATGATTCAAGGTCTTTTACTGTCAAGTATCTTTCCAGAACAATAATATAAATTAATGTGGACAACTATATTCTTTCTTTGGCTGTTGTCTGGCTAATTTTTCTACCATTTATGTTGCTAGCTATGATATATTTCTCAGTTCTGTGCCCAGTCAGAGTGGAATTAAGGAGAAAAAGGTTTGAAGAGATTGATTTTATTGAAGAAACATGATTACAAATACATTTTAAAGTGCAAATTCCACGCCTGTATTACTGGTGGCAAGTCTTGGCACAGGACCATGTTTGCCTGTGAGCATAGGCATCATTAACTAACTAATGGGGGGAAGAACAAACCAGTTTTTCGTTTTAATTTATAAAATAAAAATAATGTTGTACGAACTGAAGAGAGCACAATTGTCATGACAACAGAATTGCCTACTTATGAAAGTTATATAAATATGTTACCTAAATTATTTATGCATTGCTTCAAAAGTGGATTTTAATTTTTCTGAACAAAACACTCCACTTTTTTTTTTTTTTATCAGCTTACTGGAGGGAAGTGTTCCCTGTCACCCTCGCTAATGACGCTCGTGCCTGTGATATCTAGCTCAAGGTTAGAGCCAATAGTAAGTTTAATGGTGTGTTAAATAGGGAGGGGGGAATGGTCCTGAATCTGACTAGTTTATCACGTTATTTCTAGAATGTCATTGGTGCACAATATCTTGTAGGAAGAAGCATAAATGTCTATGGCAATAGGAACCCAAATTCAATACCGAACTTATAAATGTATACCATCTAACTCTATCATGAGGTAGTTCTCTCTAGTCTACATCATTACACCTTATTTCTATCAAATTTACTTTAATATAGCTCGATAAGGAAAACCTCTTTTCGTTACTATCTATGTGTCTTATCATTCTTTACAATTTTCCATTTTCTCCCTTTTGTGTTCTTTGGTTTCCTCTTTTAGGAAGTTGCGTTGTACGTTTCACACTCCTCCCTGATGAGTTCCGATAGAATGAAACCTAGGTCGGGGGATTGGGTGGTGACGATCGATTTTCTTTAAGAGGCAACCATTACCTCTTTGTCCATTGGCAGCAATGTAAAACGTGAACTGTGTTCTTCTTTTCATTGTAAAAACCATATTTTGTTTGTTCCTTTTATATGTTTCTATCCACCTTTCCTGTACCTTCTTCCAAATATAGTGAGATTTACTTTAATGTCATCCTCCCATCTGCATCAAGGTCTTCCCAATGGTCTCTTCCAATTGGGTTTGGCAGTTAATACTCTGAACATGGTTCTATAATCTCCTATTTGCGCTGCATGTCCTGCCCACCGTAGTCTGCAAGATTTGATTATCCTAACAACGTATTGTGAATAGTAAAAAATATGTAATTCTTCATTTAACCTCTTCCATTCCCAAGTATCTTCATCCTTTCTTGGACCAAATATCTCCTTAACCACCTTGTTTTCAAATAGGCCAAAAATTTTTTTTCACATAAGATAAGAAACCACGTTTCACAACCATAGAAAGCAACCGGTAAAAATATGGTTTTGATTTTCGGAGTTTTAAATTCCTTGGCAGCAGGTAGGATGTCAACAATTTAATGCCCAAACAATAGCATGCATTTCCCAATTGTATTATTTCATTAGCCACATCAAATGATATGTTGCTCGCAGTAATCTCTAAATTATCATCTTCAATTTGTGTTGTGTGTGATCATATACTTAGTAGTCTTTACAGCATTTACTTCTGAACCTATTTCCTAACTAGCCTCTAATAAAATGTCTGCATTTCTTAAAACATCTTCCTTACTAATAACCAACAAAGATAAATCATCTGTGTATTTTAATAGCTGTATTGTACCATTTAATGTCAAGCTTTTCCTACTCTTTTGCTTTATCATAATAGTATTCTCTTAGGCCAGATTAAAAAGTAATGGGGATAAAGCATCTCCTTGTTTCAACCCATTATTTATTTTGAAAGTGTCTAATAAGTGACACCCAACTCGTTCTCTGCAACCCGTATTTGTTGTCAATCATGTCTCAATTAGCTATCGAAATCACTATAATGATACAATAAAGTTATAAAAGCTCATTTCATGGGTTTTAAGGCAGAATAACTAAGATTGAAACAGTTAAGAATGTACGAATGTATCATCTTTTTGAGCCTGCTATGGATAACATTTCCTTGATGTCAACAATTTTTTCCCGTGGTTTCCCCAGCCTCGCCCCGCGCTCCTTCTCCACCTGATCGATTCTCTCCCAGTCACTGAAACTCACCCATTGCACACCTGCAAAAACAAATATTAAAGTAGCACTGAGTTTAACACACAACAAGTAAAGTTAAAAATATACACCTGGATAGGAAACCTTTTTTATTTTTATGGATAGCTCACAGTGTACGGTGTGACTCTCGCAATAAACTGAATTGCAAATGAAGAGAGGGGGATTCATGGTGTGTTCTAACGCTCTCTCCATGGAAACGAGAGTACAGTCCCTCCACCTTCATTGTCCCTAACCCAGTGTAAGTACAGGTAAGTACAGGTAAGCACATAGCTTGGATTGGTAATAAAACATGCAATAATCAACCCCTAGGTTTACTCTTTTGTTGTGCAGTGAGAGCTTTATTTTTATTCATTTTCATAGCTGCTAACTTTTCAATTCCTAATTATTTAGTCCAAATTAATGCTTATTTATTTATGATTGTAAATAATTTCCACCACAAACGTTAATGTGACTAACCTTTATCTTTGAGCAAAGAGCAGACATGTTGGAAGCCCGACTTCTCAGTGATTGGGTCAACCACGCCATCTTTAAAGTCTTTAGCTATAGTTTGAGCCACAGTAAAGGCGTTGTTCATGGTGGAGAGAATAACTCCCATTGGTCCGGTGGCTAGCCAACCTGCAGAGTACAGACCTGAGAATAATATAAATATGTGTTAAATCTACTGGTCTTCGCAAGCTTTGGCTCTATGACTGTCAACTTCACACCAGTAAAAGAATGTTGTGCTGATAAATACATTACAGTTAATAATCTCAAGTCAAAATCTGTAGAAAACAGATCATGGTAGTAAACAAAATTTGATTTATCAGTTTACCCCTAGTATATAATTGTGAGCTTTGTTGAATTTGTTTTAACAGTACCTTACCAGGCTCAATAACTCCGTTGCTGTTTCTTACTCGGCCTCTTGTATCGTCAAAAGGAATCTTAGGGTCAGCCTTGACACTACGATAGCCGATACTTCTGAGTGCAAGACCACACTCTATGGTGTCCACCTCGTCTGTTGGCATTGCTCTCTGGTGAACCAGGTCTGGGCCTTCTAACCTGTTCACAATCAGCTCTATACCACCAACCACCTAACAAACAGAAAATAATAGTTGGGGATGCCTAGGACTCAAAAACATATTGAATGTGCCTTTATAAATATGAATGTTCTAACAACAAAGTATACTAATATTAATATTATGTTGACATTCTTTTTAAGTTAAGGGGGAGGGTAGGTTGTGTGCATGTGTGTAAAACAAGTACTAAAACTTTTGGAGACAATTATTTTTTGTCAAAGAATGATATTTTTACTTTCGATATTATCTCAAATTCAAAAAATGCTTCTATGTATTCAAATAGCCTTTATAAACTAGGTATGTTCACAAGAAATGAGCTTAACGTTAGATAAAGTGCACCATTTTCTGGAGAAGAATAGAGAGCTATAAAGTCAAATCCTGCCTTTCATTCAGAAATTATGAAGTACTGTTGTCTCACCTCTTGATTATCTGGACGAGGCAAGAAACGTTTCGGTGTCCGCAAGAACATGGGGCAGAAAGATTTGGTTCCTTGGCTGACCTTGGGTTCCAAGGCAGTCTTACAGAGTAGTTCAGTTAAGCGTCTTCTAGGGCGAGCCAAAGCTGAAACCAACAATAGCATCAATACAGCAATAATAACTTGTATTTACCCAATTTACCCCAGTTAGGCGAGTAGTAGTGAGCTTAGCTCACCCAAGAGGATTGCATCTGATTACAGCAGGTTGTACTAAGCAATGATATTTCCACAACGTGACTCTCCATCTTCTATCAAAACTAATACTGCTGCATTTTGTTAAGAGTTCATCCAACAATTTGTCTTAAGCTCTTATGTTAATGACAGTTAGTGCTGACACTACAAAATCCTATTTAAAGTTTAAGTAAAAACCAGAGCTAAATAAAATAAAACCTCATACCAATAGTAGTGTGTAGTCAGAGGGGTGATTATGAATACAATTACTTCTTTAGAAGAAGAATAAATATAAAATGTTAACATTATAATGTGTTACATAGGCCCAATTGGCTAAGTTTGGTAGAAATACAACTTTCCGATAAAATACTTGCTTCATAAATCTGTGTTGATACATCTTTTAATATCTAAAATTAACTGACGTTTCCAAGTTTTCCAGGCTAAAATTCGGCATTTTCCCAGTATCTTATATGCAAAGTTATGAATGAAATATCTTGCTATTTTCTCTGTATTCTATTAGATTCTATAAATATGAAACATTAAAGAATATGTCAGTGTTCCTTATCAAATCACTTGAGTTGTAGATAAAGCTAATAGTATAAAATGGGTTCTGTTCTTCACATTTTGAAAATTAATACAAAAATATCTGACTTTACAAAATTTTATGACTTTTCCAGACACATATTAACCAAGTAAATAAAATGGCAATTATTGTGTTCATCGTCCCCACTGACTGGTGGATGATCATAAATATAGCGATGACCAATACAAGAGCGCACAAATTAAAAGATTTTTATCATTATGAAAACAGCCTTAAATGATATTTATTAAAGAGAGTCTGATAAGATTATATTGCCACCATGGGAATGAATTTGTGAGAAGCATGTTAGCTGTCACAAGGAGAAACCAAATTAGGAATGAAGTTATCAGGGAAAGAGTAGGGGTACAAGGAGTACATGAGATAGTAGAAGAAGCAAGAATGAGATGGTATGGGTATGTAATGAGAATGGAAAAAGACTGCAAGGGAGGCCAAGAAAGAGATGGGAGGAGCGGATAACAGAAAGTGTGCAAATGAGAGGAGAAGAATGTAAGCGAGCGATTAAAGCAGGAGGAGTGGTAGCAATGGAGGGATTTTACTAAACTTACCCGGCCACAGGCTGGAAACGGTGATGGTGATTGTTATTATTTTTATTACAAATATATATATATTATTATTATTGATACTATTGATACTACTACTGATGATACTGCTGTCGTTGTCGTCGTCGTTGTTATTGTTGTTGTTATTGTTGTTGTTATTATTATTATTACCTATTATTATTATGATTATGATTATTATTATTATTATTATTATTATTATGACAGTGCAACTTTAAGATTTCTTGTGGGGATTTTTTACACATAATTTTATTTCTGAAGTTTATTTTAAAACAAAAATTATTTTTGTTTAAATTTTTTAAAAACCAATAAATTCTATATTTTAGTTTTTGTGGCTTTTAAAAAAAACTAGAAAGGACAATACACATTATAACTACACTGAAGTATTACTACTAGGATGTCATGGTCAGAGCAACTGTCAGAGGACGCAAGGGTTTCATAGAGTAAAATCACCCAAAAACATTTGGCTCAAGTAATAGTAAGTGCCAACTTGGGAGCCAACACTAACTATCGTACTAAAAATGGAGGCAGACTGTATGTCATCACTAGTACATTTAAGACCCTACCTTGAAACCAAACTTAAAACCCATAGTTTCAAATCAAATGACCGCAGTTACCTACAAGGAATCACTTCTGGTACACCGACGAATTCTTGAGGATTCATAACAGTGACACACTCGGGCAAATTCACCATTTCCCTCAGCTCTTTGATGGTGAAAGCAACTTGTAAAGGACCTCGTCGACCAATCATAAGAACTCTCTTCACACGACTCTTTGACAATGCAACGAGGGCATGCTCTGTAATATCTGTGCACTGAAAATAAGGTGCAATTCATTTGTTACAATTTGTTCCCTCAATAGATTTTTTGAAGTTTTCATACATCATTGATCTCACCACATGTTTGGGGTATACATATAAATTACCTGCACTAATGGACGGGGTGTGGGGGTGGGAGGAAGGTAGAGTTTAAAGTGAATTTACCCGCATGTGTGTGGAGGGAGAGTGGGAAACCTTTCAGTAAAAAGTACATGAGTACATCCAATCAGAATTCTAACTAGCTAACATTATACATTCATTATAGTTTATAAAATGTTTTAACGACATGCAATTTAATTACCATGGAGTTTTGTCATGTGAACATTAATATGCAATAATACAAATTAAACATGATTACGTATTTTAACAATTAATATTTTTATTAACTAAGTTGGATTATTTTTTATTTTTTATTTAAAGTGAAGGTGAAACTAAGAAATATTTGAAGCAAGTCAAGAGTTTTTGTAGCTTTGCACATTATGACCAATTAATTATATCAACATAATTAATTATAGATTTATTCCAGTCCTGGTAGCAACTTACCTAATACAAAACTAAAAAGGTTTGAATTTAAATCAGTACAAGGGTGTCCGACCAAAATATACTTTAAAAGCCCATGACTTTGCCAAGTTTTCTAAAGCCAACATATATTTTTCTAAAAACATAATGTTATTGAACTTACAACTTAATATAATAAATTTGTTAGGCACAGAGACATTCAGGAATGATGTCATACTTTAAAAAGGTGAGAGTATTTCAGGCTAGGGCAGACAAGATGTTTGTGGCCAAGGGTGACTAGTTATTAGGTGGTGAAATCCTGCAAAATCTACAATAACATTCACTATTTCTAGATCTAGATACGGTCAATATCTACATAAGCTATACTGAGTTTACATGATGTTTTGTAATTGAGAGGATTTCCAGTAGCATTTATTCAAGGAAAGCAATGCTTCCCTATAAATGAAGAAGGGAAGAGGAAATTAAGTTAAAGAAAATTAGCTAAGGTGGAAGCCCTTCTTACATAGAGTAATAATTTCTCCGATTCACCGGCCAACCTGTTGGCCTCGCTCCTTATTGCACCATTGGTTAGTTTTTGGGTCTGTGCAGTATTTCTCTGGGTGTGTATTAGCATAGCTTCATTTCGTGATGATGTATAATCGTACTTAATTTACTGTTAAAATCTTATTTTTGTGTGTTTTTTTTTTGCTATATTGCAAAATAGTGTATTTTCACCAATTTACAGTAAGTTTATTTTTATTTTTTAAGACTATGACACTTGTTCGATCCTTCAAGGGAAGTGGTTTGTTTCTTTGTGTAGATTAGTAAAATGATGAATATATCAACAAGTGCAGTAGTGGAAGAGGAAGGCTGCTGTGTCATAGGTACAATCTGATTATCAGAGGAAGACTATTATTTGAAAACTGGAAACTTATTTTGCCATAATGGTGGGGAGAAAATTACTAAAAATATATTTACATTCTGAGTCCATTTAATTAACTTTGTAAAGCAACAGTAAACCATAAGCAAGTATTATTGGAAGCTTTTTGATAACTTTTAGATGGACTTTATAGTTATTAATAAAGAAAATAAGACATTTCTAAAATAACAAATGTTAGTGACTTTCAATCAATATTGGTGGTCAAAAAAAGGCTTCCTTTGAAAATCAAGGTTTAATATTTTGAAGCACAGTTTTTTGTCCCGGTCTTTCGACAATTGTATCTATAGTAAATATTATATCATTATCATTGATGGCTAAAGAACCTGATTTGTGGTAAATAAAACCACTGGATTTCGTTAAATAAAAAGTTGGATTTCGGTATAAAAAGTCGGCAAATAAAAGGGTAAAACCATGATTTTCGGTAAATAAAATCGGTAAATAAAATTACTTGATTTCGTTAAATAAAAAGTTGAATTCCGGTAATTTCGGTATAAAAAGTCTTATGAGGTGTTTTAAGGTAATGGTAATAAATTAACTCAAATAGCTTAGAAAGTACTTGCACTGAATTATTTTATAAGACAAATATGTTCATACTTTTTTTCAACATACTTCACACCAATCACCAAAGTACAAAGACAACATTGTTTCCAAATTTTCGATTTTCAAGTTAGTGCGCTTGTCTGACATAATGTTGGAATATGCTGAAAATGCGCGTTCACTGTCAACATTAGACACTGGAATCCATATTGCTTTTATGCTGTTGATGGCAAACTCTTCATGGTCTTCTTTCAGTCCACACAATATGTCCAAAATGTCAACTTTTTTACTATTGCTTTGCAAAGCTCTCACTTGTGTCTGCAGCGCACAGTATCCTCTTTGAAAATTAATTTCAGAGCAGGATTTTAAAAATGGTATTTTTCGAGCTGATTGGAAGAGATCAGAATTAACTTGTTTTGTACCAATCGAGCGAGTGTCAAAAAGAGTACCAATGTTTTCAAAAAATGTTTTGGATGGGTCTGACTGATGGAGTAAATTCAGCTTTATAAGGCACTGCCGTCCTAAAGATTGAAACTGACTTTTGACATTTGCTTGTTTTAGAGTTGGAAGAATTTTCAATTTTTCCTGTGTTTTTTCTCCGTAGTTCATGTCAGAAATCAGTTTAAAATTACTTTGTAGCTCTGTCACTTTACCATACAGCTTATGACTAAAGGCATAGGTAGAACCTTCGAGTATAGTAATTAATTCCACCAATTCAGAACAGTGTTCAATTAAAAATGTTGCTTGGCATTCAATCAACATTAGGGTTACTTTATCATGTGACATATCCTGGAAGTACTTAAGTGCTGCTGTCACCTCCTCCAATGTGGAAAAATATTCCACTAGATCCACCAAATATTCACAGAGGTACACCACTGAACAAAACCAAGAGTTCCATCGCGTTAAAACTGGGTTTGGAAATAGCTTAGCAGACTTTTCACCTTTACTGTATTTTTCATTTAGAAATGCTAGATAATTATGTTTTCTCTTTCGAGTGTTCAGAAATGCGGCCTTTGCTTTAGCTACACACTCATTCAGCTCTGGCAGCTCTACTGACCAATAATTTTGGACCAAATTAAGTTTGTGGTCCCAGCACTGTATATGCAGAAAATCATCGCATAAGAGAACTTTCAAAGAAGTCACACATTTCGTCATGTAACGCGCACCATCTGTCACAACACAAACTACATTTTCATAAGGAATCTCATACTTGGTGATGGTGTCCACAAGTGCCCGTGAACATTCAGTTGCTGAAGCGTTCTGCAAAACTTTAACTGCACCAACAAACAAGCTTTGCTTCGAATCAGCACGTAATGTTTTCAACAAAATAACAAAAACACACTGTCCTTTCCTATCAGTTGTCTCATCACAAAGAATTGCAACTTGCTGGTTTTTTACATTATTCTTGATATTATCTTCTTGACTTTTGTTAACTTCTGGGATCCAAACACTTCTTATAGTTTCTGCCTTAGGGAGGTCTCCTCCACCTAAAACCGAATTGTAGGCATACTAATTTTTGATAGAACTAATATTAGGCTATGTTGGTTGACAAAGTGTGTATACACTAATTTATTAGGCTATTTCACTATTTGTACTTAAAGATAAACATCTTAAAAATAACCCAAATCAAACATTTCTATCTCATATATTTTTTTGATAAATTAGTAAATAATCAAAAGTGTTTAAAAAAACACTATTTTGTCATTAGGAAAATAAAATCGGAAAATAATAGGTCCTTATTTGCTTTTGATTTTTAAATAATAAAAGAAATTTTTAAAAATCATGCAAAATGGTTACCTTTCACATATTTATCCATCCAACATCGCATAGAAGGATGATCTAGTTTTTCAATGGGAATATTGGCTTCCATAAATGTTTTCGTGGTATCCATAATGAATTCTTTGCGGTCTTCTTTTGAGTTTTTAGACTTTATTAGAGAATTTTCAAGGGTTGCTTGTTTTGATGATTCAGAAACATTACTTTTTTTCCGTTTATGCAAAGCACTATTAATGTGCTTCAAACACGTGTCTTTTCTGAACCAGTCAACGCGTGTGTTGCACAATTTGCACATCATTATTTTTTTAACTTTATCAAATATATAAAATCCTTCTTTTCCAAACTCACGCTCTCTTTCAAAAATACTTAAAACTTTAGGCATGTTTAAATATTAAATAAATAGAGGAGAGGTTAAAAACGATCTTACTAAAGCAATGTCAATATCTAACGACCTTGATGGTAGTGACGTCACCAGGAAGCCAAAGATATGAGTGTAGAGAGATCTCACTCTAGCTTAGACATGGCCTTGTTTTTTGCCTCTAATTCTTTAAATACTTGCCTTGGCGCCCAATATGGCCGTTGTAGTAGCCAGTTTTAACACTTTTTAAAGCAAGTCTTTGGATGAGGGAAATAAATTTTCTTTTGAAAGAAAATTATATTGGTTCAGTTGGTATTATTTTTATTTTTTGTCCAAGTCTTAGAATGGTTTCCGATGTCAGCAATGTTTTATTATTTATTCGCGTTTAAATAGAAAAAAAAGACCATAATTCGCGTTTAAATGGCCAAATCGTCAATTTCGCGAATAGATTTAATTTCGTTTTATTTCGCGTTAATATTTTCACTCAAAAATGCCACAATGATGTTTAATTATGTTTCTATGGCAATTTTAATGTGCTAAGTAAAAGTTTGTAAAAACACAACTCACGAAGCCTCGCGAAATATCGGTGTCTCTATTGATGGCACACCTGATGTATCACATATCGAGCAGTTAGCTTTTGTTCTCAGATATTTAATACAACGAAACGGAAAATGGGTGATTTCTGAAAGATTCATCAAGCTGATATACATTGACAAGAAGAAAGGAGCATATATTGCAAAAAAGATTAAGAAAGTCTTAGAAGAGTGTAACTTAGAGCTAGCAGAATGCAGAGGACAAGGTTACGATAACGCCTCTAACACGTCAGGTAAATTTCAAGGTGTAAAACCAAGAATTTTTGAAAAGAGTCCTCAAGCCTATTTTTCACCATGCAGTGTGAACATGTTAAATCTTTGTGGTACACATGCTATGGAAAACAGTTTAGAGATGAAAACATATTTTGGCAATATTTAGAAACTCTACTCTGTCAGTCCTGCGAGATGGAAAGTTCTAAAAAATACTGCTAATATCTCTCTTCACTCTATATCGAAAACTAGATGGAGTGCAAGAGTAGACGCTGTTCGTCCTCTGATGAAAATCCCAGAGGTGTTCTAGATTCTTTGATTAGGATTGAGGAGGAGCTTAACATGCCGCAGGAGAGCCAAGTAGATTTATCAGGTCTAATTGAGTGTTTGCAATCGTTTAAATTCATCCTTCTCACTACAATATGGTACAAAGTCTTGCAGTGCAATGATGATAGGAACAGAGTCCTTCAAAGTAATAAACTAACAATGGAAGAGGGAACACAAAATGTGAAGAGCCTAATGGAGGAGATTCATATTTTGAAATAATTCCGGCCAAGTTTGCTTACAGGATCAAAAGAAGTCGCTTCGAACTTTGGAATCAAACCAGAGTTGAATGTCTCAAGAATTAGTAAGAAAGGAAAATTCCATGATGAGAAAGGGGATGTTGATAACAAGTTTGACTCTCCAGAAACTAGATTCAAAGTGCAGGTGTTCATTCCTACATTAGATCTGCTCTTGTCTGAATTAGATAACCTGGCTGATAGAATGGCAGAATTGTCAATATTATTCTCGCCTCTTTTGAACCCAACAGATGATGTGGACACCTCAGCCATAGCCACTCATGACAAAGCTTTGAAGGTAGCATATCATCAGGACATTCAAAAAGAAGATCTCATATAGGAAATTAGGCTCTTTTACAAAATACGGACATAATCTTAACGTGTGTGTTAGTAGAAATCTGAGCTCTGCCCCTGAACTGCTCAATTGTTTGTTTCAAAAGGGTCTAGAAACAGTTTTTCCACAAATTTGCATTTCTTTAAGACTCCTAACAATATTACCTGTGTCAGTAGCATTGGGGAGCGCACTTTTGGTAAGTTGTCTTTGATTAAAAACCGTTTGCGTTCAGCTACTGGTATGGATAGACTAAACCATTTACTAAGTTTGAGCATTGAACACGATCTTGTTAAGGAAATAAGTTTTGAGGGTATTATTGATAAATTTGCTACAGTGAAAGCTCGAATTTTTTTTTTAATGATATGGGAGTGAACGTACTCAAGTATTTCAATGAAATTACTAAAGTAGCTTAACCATTTTTGAAACAAACTTTTATATAATGTACACAGCTTAAGATAATCTTGATAAAAATAAATAGATTATATTTAGAAAATTTGTCGCTTTGTTTCATTGGTATCTGTTCGAGTTATATGTATAGACTATGTACTAACTATGCTAATATGTTAGGGATAGGAAGGTTAATTTAAGAGGAAGTGCACCCATATTTACATGGAGAAAGAGGGGAAAACATTTATGAAAAACCACCCTCAGTATGCCCGAGTTAGATTCAAACTCCGAACTCTTCGTCGGCAGTCTAGTCCACTGTAAGTGACGCCTTAGACATTGATAAGAGGAAGATTAACAAGTTTATGTTTATTATTTTTGTGAAAAGAAAGGGGGGCAAAATTACGTTGCTCCAGCCCCCCTGAGCCCTCTGGGTGGCCCTGATTATTATTATTATCATCACCATCATCATCATTATAATTTCAATAATTGTTTTTATTTAAAATAAATATTTATATTTTAATTGAATGATTGATTTATTTTGTTTTATTTCAAGCATATAGCAATGGAGAGGAACTACATTGGAACAAGGATATGGAAGCTGTGCAAAGGAAACTAGAGAAGTGGAATAAGCTAATGAT
This sequence comes from Timema bartmani, assembly GCA_902151455.1. NCBI lineage: Eukaryota > Metazoa > Arthropoda > Insecta > Phasmatodea > Timematidae > Timema > Timema bartmani. The sequence continues at coordinate 113,481 of CABFWB010002012.1, forward strand.
AGACTTTGGATTTAAGATCAGTAAAGATGAGTGTGTTGTAATGAGGATGACATAGAAAGGACATAATAATCATGAACACAATAAACACCACCATGCAAGAAACAGAAACATTCAAATATTTAGGAAGTGAAATACAAAGGGAAGGAAAGGTTGGTCATGAGATAATAAAGTGAATACACCAGGCAGGAGAACTCTTCCAGACAGCAAGGAACATAATCTGGAGAGAGGAAGTACCTAAGAATGGTAAGATCACTATACTATAAACATACTTCCTACCAATATTACTGTATTGAGCGGAAAGGCAGTCAATGTTTGCAAAAGATGTGAGAAGTGTGAAGGCATCAGAGATGAAGTATTTAAGGAGCAATGAGTGAAAGACAAGAAGAGACAGGATTAGAAATGGGGCAGTCCAAGATAAAATTGAGATGAACAGAAAAATGGTTTGGCCATGTAATAAGTATGGAAATAGTAATAATCCCTAGAAAGGCACTCGTAATGGAATGGAAAAAGAGTGGGAGTAGAAGAGGATTTGTCAAGATGAGGAGGAGACTAAAAGGAGATATGCAGCAAGGAAGCATGGAAGGATCAGACAGCTTTTGTATGCAGCTGACCAGACAGGATGTTGGCAACGGTTCATGATGAAGATAATATTTTGTGTCACCAACCTTACTTTCTCCCTCATAATGTTTTAACTCTATGAAAAAGTAAACCCAAGGGAAAACAAGTGTGATCTTCCAATTAAACTAGGGGCTGTTGGACCCTTCCCCCTAGATACTGTACCCTCATTGCTTCTCTTTGTCCCGAATTAACCAAACACCACTGTAGCCCACACTTAAGATAGTGTATCCAAATAGAACATAAGTGTGTGACAGTAAAAGTTTAGCTACCTACTCATGTTTTATATAAATATATCTAACATTAGTGCAGCAATGATGATAATAGAGACATGCTATCTAGTATCTAAACAAAGACATAGTTCAAAACAATTCCTTGGATTAGTTTAAAGAGAGAATTTTATGAAACCTCCCTCTAATTAATAAATACCTTTAGTTTGATTGTGAATAAAATAAATATGGTAAGCTAATGAAAATCTGTATTATAATAACAACATTATTTTAATTGTGACACGAGTTATTATTGACTTAACCTGAGGGGATGGAACAACAAGGGTGGCTGAGAAGAAATTCACTTGGAGAGGATGAAAAAAAATCATTTCTAATGCACTTTATTCATGTTAGAGGGAAAGAGGGAGCACATAACAAAGAGGTTTTTAGGGTCTTTCTGCCCTCCTTTTCCACAGTTAATGTTAAAAAATTGGATGTTTTTTGAAGCTATGTATATGTAGTGGTCCTCGTTTAGGGTATTTTAGAAAATTATACTCTTTTAAAGGATATTTATAATTTTTTGAAATTTGGATACGCTTAAATATTATTTGGGCTAGTCTCCGGTAAATTTTTGAAAATTTAATGCTTTTATAAAAGTTTTTTGAGAAATGTTCACCAAATTTTTTTATAAATTAGATTCTCTATAATCTATTTTAAATGGCCCCTACCCAAAAATTTTTTTAATAATTTGGATGCCCCTATAAGCTATTTAAAATATTCTTCACCAAGCTATTTGAATTAGTCTTCCGCAAGAATATTTTTAAAATCGGATGCCTTAAATATTTAGAGAAATTGGTCTTCCCCTAAGACATTTATGATAAATGAATGATTTTAGAAGCTAATTGGAGTGGCCCTTACTTGGATTTTTGTTTAAACATTATATGTGTATAGAAGCTGTACATAGTGGTCCCATAAGGGTATTTTTTTAAATCGGATGCCTCTAAAAGCCATTTAGAGTAATATTTGCCTGTAATTTTATTTTAAATTAAATGCCTTTAGAAGCTATTTGGAGCAGTGCTTCCCTGAGAAAAGTTTTAAAAAGTGAATGGCTCTATAAGTTACCAATTTGAAGTTTGATACAAGGTTTATATTATATTTGATCGAATCTTCATATTAAAAACTTCAGAAAATTTGGGGGGTGGGGGGTGGAAAGCTGTATGTTTATGGAACACCAGCTTACACCACTAGGCCAGCAAAATGATCTTAAGGGAACACAACTGGCTTAGAAACATTTTGATTGTTATGAATTGAGTGTATTCTGAACCATGAATGACCATTGATCTTAACCACTAAAGATAAGACAGATTATCCCTAGAGTTATTGTTTGCCACAACTTCTAATAATAAATAGTTGTTAGGACACTTCACATATACAAACTTTATTTAAATTGTAGCCGTTACAGTTGATTAAATATTAAACAATCTAGTAAAAACTTAACACTTTTTTTATATAAAATGGTAAATACTGTTTTTACTAACAATCCAAGCTAAATTCCAAAATCAACACTAAACTTTATCAATAAAATAATAAAGAGACTACATTATGTTGATTCAAAGTTATTTATTACTCCTTAGTTTATACCTAAATCCTAGTGTAGATTAACTATGAACTAAGAAATACCAGTGTTCCACAATGTATTTGAATCCAAACTGTTTGTACTTGAATTCAAAACATAAATGAGCGTCTTCTGATAATATATAGAGTAGGTATTCATAAGGTAAGGTTTTAATCTGGTCATAGATAGATTTAATTATGTACGCATGTATATGGATGGGCTTATTTGATTAAAAATAAGTTAATACAATGATAGCTTTGTTATTATATATTTTAAAAGTTGAGCGAGGTTGTAATAATAAACAATTAGAAGCCAATATGGTTAAAGGATTTTGTAAAAAACATTATTTTTGTCTATATGTTAATCAAATTCACACACATGCACATAGCCATGACTCAACTTTGTCTCAAACAGTAGAGAAAATTTGAGATCAGCAAACAAGACATGTGGAAAGTTGACAATCATATGTTGATCTGTAAAAATGGGATTAGTCAACTTGACCGGCTGTTTTAAAAGATATGTAATGAATATTTTAACTAAACATGAGTCAACATTTCAGAAATTTGATGGATTTCCTGACTTTTCCATGATAATTCCTGAGTTCCCAGGTCACTGGACACCGAGTATGTATTTAATTTTAGGTAGGCAAAGTTAAAATAGCATAATACATTCTGAAAAGTGTCCATCTAAAGTTCACCATTGAAGGATGATATCTAAAAGTTATCTTTACCCTGAGTTTATCGATAGGTGTGAGCAGTATCCTGGCTATATCAAGAGCAACATTTCCTTGCCCCAGGATGGCAGCGACTTCAACATCCAAATTGACAACGAGGTCGCGGTCCCAAGGCAAACCGTTGTACCAGCCCACAAACCGACGGGCTGATATAACATTGCCCAGATTCTCTCCAGGGATGTCCAAGGCTCGGTCCTGATCTGCTCCGTATGTCTGGCACACAAAGCACATGTCCAAGAAAGGGTGTACACGGCATTGCAGAGCACGAATTTGTGGTCTTATAAGGCCTAGTGGAGCTATTCCCCAACAGGAAAAAAAAANTGTTTGTTCCCAATAGTTGTTTGAGTTATGGAGTTCAAGTATTACATAAGCACCTTATGGGGGGTGAGGGGGTTCGAGCTTTGATTATTTTTGCTGACAAGGAGGGGGTGGGGGGTTCAGAGCAATGCTTACGTAAGACAAAGAAAGCGGGTCAAAAATTTTAGGGAGGGGGCATCGCGAGCTGCCAGGACTTCGGGCAGCAATGAAGAAGCTGAGAGGCTAAATGAATGAGGAAGAAGTGGAGAAGCTTATAGCCAAATCTTGAGTGACCTAGTTAGCCCCCCTCCCCAAAAGAAACATAATAACTGAAAGTGTTGAGACGTGGATTCAAGGACTTTGGTCATTGGATTAAATAAAGTTTAGGTTGTTTTAGGCCTAACTTCAATTAAAAGTAAATTAAAATTTTAAACTTTTATAATGTTATAGCTTGTTTTAATTGTACCTGTTCAATAAATTAAATTCAGTGTATCCCAGTGTTAATTGTCAATTATTTCACAATATTAATTTACACCTCTATGTTAATAATTACCAGCAGTTTATAAAATGCATGAATTCTTAAAATTTGTATCATCGCGTCTTACTACCTGTTCAGGCTTTAAGCAAAATTGGATGAAAAATGAAGGGTTATTCCTGTGAACAAATGAAAAAAGTCCTTCAAATCTTACATAAGCAAGAGGAAGGGTGTTGGTCATTTGCTTATTTTTGCTTGTAAAGAGTGAGAGGGGTTAAAAATGGCCAAAAATGTGCTTACGTAATACTTGAACGCCCCCTAGAGCTATATGCATGTATACTACAGTAATTATTCTAGTGTGTTACAGATTAGGAAGGTTGAATTTTGAAAAAGTGTACCTGAATTTGTGTGAAGGAAGAGTGGAAAACCATTCAGGAAAAACCACCTCCAGTAGGATCAAGATTCAAACTCTGATCTCCCAGTTTTTGGGAGTCCAGTTTATTGCGATAGTGACCAAGGATGTGGAAACTTACTTACAGGAGGGCCAAATTAAACAATAAAATGAACTTGGCGGGCCAAAGACTTTCATTCATTAAATTTTATTCAACAGTCATTTAAAAAAATTAATAAAAACAGATAGTAGACTGACATGAATAAGTTCTAATATATTTAGAATGCAAAACAATTGTTAATACCTTAGTGGGTTAGAATAAGTTTGTTCAGAGGATTTATTTGATGGGTTGAAAGATAAATGAAACCAGGAGGTGATTCTCAAGAGAGCACACAGATGCTTATCAGATAGTTGGTTTCTAAGATCACTTTTACTAAGTTTTATGGTTGAAAACAATTATTCACATGAATATGATGTAAAGATTGCCATGTATTTTTGGGCATAATTTACCAAGTGGGGAAATGTTTATTTTGGCACGGTTTTATAAAAAATATATATAGTTTGTTGTGTTTTAAAATCCTGTTTCACAACAAAACACATTTAAATTATTTATCCTAAGGGCCAGATTAAACATACCGGTGGCTATATTTGGGCCGCAGTTTGCTCCTCCCTGCCTTAGACCATGCAACCTCTGAACTGTGTTTGAATTTATTAAGTTTCAGATAAACTCACCAAAAGAACTGCATGGTAGGCATGCCTCAGCTCATCCAAAGACACATCACGTCCGATGCTAACGTTACCGATAAACCTCACATTAGGGTTGCGAGCAGTCTTGGTGAACGTATTGACGACATTCTTGACCTCGGGATGATCCGGTGCAACACCAAATCTCACCAAACCAAAAGGAACTGGCATGCTCTCATAGATGTCAACTTTAGCATTTGGTAATAACTAAAACAATTTAAAACAAACGCGTAATAGGTATAGAAATGTAATAATGATAAGTGTTTCAGATGCAAGGAAATATACTGTGGGTTATAAAATTAACAGATAATCACTGATGATGATTGGCAATAGATGGAAATTATTTTTTCTAGTATGGTATATAACAAGTAGTCACTTTGACAATTTAATAAATTGTACTTATTTAAAATCTAATAATTATTAAAATAATCAGAATAGTTCTATTCGAGTTGTTCATTACATTTCATAATATTCAACAAGTTTTGATTTTTAAATACTTATTAAAAATTAAATAATAGGTGGCACACTTGACTAGTTCAAAATTGTTACTAAAACTACCTTAACCAAGCCTTTCATAAGTCAACAAATAAAAATGTTGCTTAGGGCCTACATTTTCATGGATAGTCTAGGCCTATTATTGTTAAAATAAACTAATTAAAGTTTTTATATTTTCTAAAGAAGGAATGAGATAGGACCAAGATAATGAAAGTTTGTGTGTAGGCCTAATGATGAAAAAAAAATATTTTATTTCCTATAAAATGATAAAGAAAATGTCCCTAGTTTTCTTTCTTCTGTGATTTTGGTGATTTTGTTTAAGGCACTTAGATTATAATATTTTTTTTAATAATAAGCAAAATAATAGAAATTTTGTTAGTTATAATCTTTGTGTATTAGGCCTATTGTTATGAGTATTGATGATCAAAAAAATTGTTCACCTATTTTATGAGCATTAAAAAGTTACAATAATTTTGGGCTCCTTGTGATCTATTCCCTCTCTTTCTTACATCCACACTAAGTAAAAACAACTGTTCAGTGAAATGTTCTAGGGATGTATCCGAATAGTCTACTTCATGCACTGTCGACCCTTGATATACCCTTGATAGGGATCAAGTGAAGATCCATATGAAGAGTTACAAAGTATACTGATGCCCCCCTTCACACACCCTTGAGTCCAAGAACGGCAGCGAGTCTTGAAACTCAATACAATGTTGGTATGATGTTTGACTAGCAGCTGTTTTATTTTTTCGTCCGCTAAAGATAGATTTAACTTTACAATTAATTATACTGGCAGTGGTTGCATTGGATAATTTAAGTTCGATAACACTTGTCAACATTTTGTATCTGACATATTATACACAAATTCCTACTAAGATTGACGTGCTGAACTCAAATATGTTATTAAAAATGTCCTATTACCTAAGTTTTTTTAGATACAATTCACTTTGAATTATAAGCTAAAATTGAAATTTTACAGTGTTTGGCATGTCACGCTATACTGTTGGGTTTTTTTTTACATAAAAAAATAATTCACTTAAATATCAAGTTTAGGATAAAACAAAATAAATCGGGAAAATTAGGAAGATATATTTCAACCTTCTAGTGTTGGGTCCTGGGGGTATTAATCAGAGGTGTTGCAGCAGGGCAGGCCTGCCTAGAAGTCTGTTAAAACAAAGTCAAGGTCTAGTGTGTATAACCCAACTGGGAAGTAAGATGCGGTGCTAATAATAATAATAAAGTCAAGGTCAGGGAGTCTAGCATCAGCATCTTTTCAGAGTATATGACAGTGTGACATTTCTTTGTATTTATGTGATTTGGTGTTCTCAGTCAGTTTAGAGAATATTGCTATCGGAAACATGTCAACTTTGAAAGTATGTGGATGTGTAAATAGTCCAGATAGCTTTTGTTATGTGAGTGGTAAGTTCGCAACAAAAACTCAACAGAAAATTATTTCGAGTTTGTTAAAAAGGCCAATAAAATGTATTTTGGCCGTGCACTTGGGGAACAAGGGGATCAAATTTTATGTATATGGTGTGCCGTTACACTAGCTGAGCTGAGTGGTTTAAAGGAAAACGTCGTACTATTATGCCCTTTGCTGTTCCAATTGTTTGGCGTGAACCAAAAGATCACTGTACTGACTGCTATTTTTTGTAAGACCAAAATATCTGTAGATTCTGGCAAAAACAAACATACTATTAAGCATGCAACTGTATACCCCCTTTAAATACAACGGACATGGAAACATCATAAAGTGAAACAAATGAAACTTTAATTGCTGAAGAGTACTGTCCTGAATGTAATGATAAAATACTACACTTGATTGAACAAGCAGAACTTGATGATTCAGTTCATGACTTATGATTGTCAAAACAGCAAGCAGAGATAATTGTATCTAGGTTTCAACAATGTCGCCTTTAGGCTCAAGGCACAAAAATTTCAAGTTTTAGAAATATAAACAAACTATTGTCTACATATTTTGAAATGTGCAATGCAGTGTGTTTATGTACATATATTAATGGCTTGATACTGGAACTTGGACTCCAACATAATCCTGAAAAGTGGCGTCTCTTCAGAGATTCATCCAAAGCTAGTCTGAAAGCAGTGCTACTAACTTACATAATGGGAATAAAGTGCCATCACTACCCCTTGTTTATGCAGTTTGGATGACAGAAACCTACGAGGGTATGATTACGCTGCAAGAAGGAATAAAATATAAAGATGACATGTGGCAAGTTTGCAGTGATTTAAAAGTTGTTGTTGTTATTATTATTATTATTATTATTATTATTATTATTATTATTAGCAGCACCGCGTCTTACTACCCGTTCGGGTTGTACGCAAATTGTGAGATGAAATGGAGGACCTACAGTTTAACGTGGAATCCGAACCACGGTGGAGGCCTGTCATTCCTCACATTCACATCTTGTCAGAGGTGAAGGAAGGGTTTGGCAATCAGATAAATCTGAGCCAGGACCGAGGATTGAACCCCGTACCCGCAGCACAGAAGTCAGACACCTTACCCCTGGACCGCCAGGTCACCTTAAAAGTTGTTGCTTTACTTATTGGCCTAAAAGGTGGCTTTACAAAGTACTGCTGTTTTCTTTGCCTTTGGGATAGTCAAGATACAAGAAACCACTATTTAGTGAAAGAATGGCTGAAACGTCGAGACTTTGTAGTTGGTGAGAAAAATGTTAAACATCTACCCTTGATTGACCCTGGGAAAATCATTTTGCCTTCCCTCCATATTAAGCTTGGACTTGTTGTTAAATCACTAGATAAAGAGAGCCATGGGTTCCTTCATTTGAAATGAATGTTTCCCAAACTGAGTGAAGCTAGGTTAAAGGAGGGCATATTTATTGGCCCTCAGATTAAGAAACTTCTTAAAGAACCATATTTGACTCCAAGTTGAATGACCTTGAATTAGCTGCATGGATGTCTTTCAAAGCTGTTATTTTTTGGTTACATAAAGGATCTAAATTACCTCAATTTGGTGGAAAATCTTTTGGAGAGCTATAGGAACTTAGGTTGTCGGATATCCTTGGAAATTCATTTTTTACATTCCAACCTTGATTTATTTTTCCCTGAAAATTTGGGTTCTTTTAGCGATGAACAAGGTGAACGTTTTCACCAGGTCATTTTAAACATGGAACACCGGTACCAAGCAAGATGGGACCCTACAATGATGGGAGACTGATGAAACACTGTACAAACGGAAGTCTACATTAACATACACTATTTTCCTAACTAAGGATTTGGCCAGACTGACAAGCGTGAGAGCGAGCGCGCAAGTGACTGGGTGGCCAAACTGGTGAGCGTGCGAGTGAGCGAGCGCATAATTAGCAGATAGCTCTCTATAGTTGTTGACGAGGATGCTACGAATCTTGGATCAGTGATGTGAGGGTGGTTTTTGACAAGTGATTTATTGTTGTGGTTTTCTCATCCTCTCTCCACGCTAATGGTAATTCTTATTTGTAAAGGCCTACTTTGATAATATTGAAGTATTTTAACATATCAGTTTTACATATATATATATACATATAAGTATGGTTTATGATCTTACCAATTAAATTAGGCCGTTAGTAGCAAGTGTGCCAAACCTATTGATAGTAATAAAAATGTCAAAATGAGAAGTTTTCCTAGCACTCAATGAACCAACATACAATAATATTGCCTAGCGCCTGTAAACTATACTGTACCGGGTCGAGTGCGTGCGCTTGAAAAATAGAACCAGTTCTATTTCAAGTGTGTGTACTCAGTCACTCACGCGCTCCAGTCTGGCCACTTCTCATTACAACCAATGTGTTCTATTTTATATTTTAGTCACTCGCACGCTCACTCGGTCTGGCCGCCCCCTTAATGTGAATAAACTAAGACAATTTGAACACTTAAAGTTATTATATCAACTATTTTTAAAACTTTATATTTAATTTGCTTATATTTTATTGTTTGAAAACCTATTTTATCATAAAATTAATTACAATGGGCATCAAAGAGCAGTTGCCTTTATTTGGTATATTGTTATAATGTTAAATAATATAAATGTTACTATATCTAATAAGCTTGTGATAATTTCAGACTTTTCCATCAAGTTCAGCACACACAAATTAGGTTATAATCACTTACCCACTTGCCAGATAGATACAGAGAAAAAGTTGTAATTTGTTAAGTAGTGTAATTTATCATGTCTAGCCACAAGAAGTCACCTAAAATCTGTGAGCAAGCCTATGCTGACAATTGCTATTTGCCGTTAAAATAGTTTGATGCAAGCTTCGATTTGAAGTGTGTGATAAGCGTAAAGTGTCTAAGGCTGTGGAGATCACATGACCAAGTGTAGATCTGTCTAAATAGTCGCGAAGGATACCTATGCAGTCTGCTCGAAGTCTTGATCACCGTGGATACGAAGGTGTCGGTTGCGATGTTTGACTAGAAATTTTTTAGTATTATCATTTTGTCTTCTAAAGCATTGACTTACGTTTTTCGCCATTTTAAATAAGGTTGTTGGTGTTCGAATAGTTTGATGCAGTATTCGCTATAAACAGCGCGAGAAGTGTAAAATCATCAAGACTGCATAAAGTCTAAAACTCAAGGGTCCGACCAGGGAGCCTTGGACTATTCAGATACAGCCCAAATCTCCAATGTGTACTTGGACTATTCGGACAGTCCTCAGATCAAGTTTTTAACAAGTTTAGTGACATGGGTTGTATGGAAACCTTTATAATGGCAGCACACAGTTTACATGAATAGCAGAAATTCTGTCTAAGTAGGCCTAGCCTATGCACTGTACCCACCTTACTTTTTTTAATAGTTAGGCCTACCTTCACCAAATGTTGAGCTGTATAAAATCCTGCTGGGCCACTACCAACAATACAAATATTGGCACAGTCACTTTGAAGAAACGAAAACGTCCGACAATGATTTATCATAAAACTACGTTTTAAAATCTTAAACATTTTTAATGAATAAAGCATTTAATTTTATTTCGCATATAGCCTAATGATAAATTCTATAAATGTTTTATGCTAGAATTGAAAGGTAGGATAAATAAGAGGTGATAAACACATTTCTTTCTACATTAAGATATGCTTAATAAGGTCGAATAATCTACAATCAGAACGAATACATTCCTTAAAATAAAAGTTATGTTCTATGGTTTCAAGAACATTAAGAAATGATTTAACAAAGTGATTTCTACATTTATGACCTTAATAAGGTCGAGACTTGGAATATAATAAAGTTTCCCAGATCGGTATCAAGAACACTTAAAAATGATTAGCGAGTTAACTTTTAACTAAAGTGGACGGTGTTAAACTAATTAATTAATATATTTATTTTATTTTGTCTGATTTACACATATCTATATTATTCAGAGACAAAATACACAACGATTTAAAAGATCGACACTCAAAACTTATTGACATGTTCAACAACTAAAACATGTAAAATGTTTTTACGTAGATATAAAATTCTCTCTATACGATTTAAATTCTCTTACTATTTATTTTGACAAACAAACTTTTTTATTTATAGATAGATAGCGTGCAGAAAAGCTCCACAGCCAAAGTAAAATAGGTTTAATAGCCAACATTATGAAAGTTAAACTTACTACAATATTATTATTTAGTTGTAATTTTGTTTTAGCTTTAGTTTTAACTTTTGACAAATGTAATTTGCTTCGTATATAGATAAATAGCTAGGCGGGCAGAAAAACTTCACATACGAATTAAACCAGAGTCAAAGATATAACCTATTTATCTTACAAATGAAAGTTGAAAAAACTACATGATTATTTAGTTCTAATTTCAATCGTAGAGGGAGCCAAATGATAAAAAGGATAATAAAAAACATTCAAATAATTAAATATTAATGTTTTCAAAATTATATCATCATAATTATATAAACTGTGAAATAAAAAAAATCATATTTTACAAATTTAAAAAAAAACAATTGTTTATCAATTATACAACATAAACCATATTTTCAAGCAATTAGAAAGTCTTAAGTTGTAGCACACTAGGGGCCATTGGTAGTCGAGCACCTCTACTACAACTCTAGTCATGCAGGTACAACTTAATTTGGATCTTGATTTTGAGATAAACGCCATTAAACATCACATTTTTTAAAGCTTAGCGCACCAATCGACCAAGTTTAAGGTGACATTTGAAAACTTTTAGTTGTGGTGCTACCACACTTTTGTGCATTGGTAGTCCGGCAGCTCTACTATAAGCCTTTATCCTTGTAGTTGTATTTATTAAATAAATCTAAGCAAAAATGTTATCAACGAATATGCTTAGAATTGCCCATTAAAAATCATTAACGCCCTGAAGCCTATTTGTATTCTCAAAAGCTTATAAATAAAATTCAATTTCGGATAGTAATCAAGTGTGGTTGAGAAGAGTAAGACAGACTCCAGCACTTACCCAAACCTTTATAAATTATGAAATAAAGGTAGATAATGTATTAGGTACTCAATTTTCATGATATCAAGAGCAAAGAAATAGACTATAATACAATTATTATAGTATATTTCTTTGCACTTGATTTCATGTCATGTCATGAAAATTACATAATAATTCAAGATTATATTAATTGGTGTTCAGTAACGTATGCAGGATTGCGAAGTAGGGGGGCTTTGGGGGAATGTCCCCCCAACTGCTGGAGGCAATTTTTTTTAACCATTATATACACCTAGAAGCTTTTTTTGGGAATTCCTTGAACTGAGTACACGCACACAATTTATTTATTGGAGCCATTGTGAAATATCGGAAGAACACTAATTCGACACTCAACAGTCAACACGCTATTAAACTGAATTAGAAATTAATTCACTGCAATCTTTTGATAAGTACTGTTGAGCATAGATAAGAGAAAAACTGTTGAGTCTTTAAACAATAATCTTACGAAGAAACGCTGGCACTGAAAGAGAGGTAAGGGGTTAATCCTACTGACCAAAGAATCATTATTCAGAGTGTGATGATATCCCACTTCCATTCCATGAAAGATAGTCCACGCCTATGAAATTAATATATTTGGGGATTGATATAGCTTATTTATGATCACCTGATATTTTCTTTACTCACAATGTTTAACTGGTCTACCCCCCACCCATTTTATTTTCTCTTCAAATCCGAGTAGATCTTGGGGTATCTTCAAACTGTAGTGGGGTGGGGGGTTTGAGAACCCTCAAGACCCCCGTAGGTACGCTACTGTTGATAATTCCATGTACAGGAAAGACATTTTATTACTAGCCTGTTTCTGAGTTTAGTAAAATCTGACAGTATTACTGAGAGGTTGGTCTAGTTGCAGTCAGTCTAGGCCACATGCATATTTTCCAAGAACTTGAGCAGAAAAGTCAGCCTAACATTCCCAGCTGGCTAGACGCTTCTGCCTATTAAGTCTGAAACAAAGTACAAACCGGAAGGTGAATCTCGAGACAAAAAATGTTCAAGATGATAATATTTTCTTTATAATGTATATATGTTTCAACTATAAAAAAGAGTGAAATCATATTGTTGTGGAAAAAGAGTCAGTTAAATTTGTACGCATGCCTCCCAGCATACGAGAACACTTACCTCCCATTAATGTATACTCCAATCACGGTAGGAATTACTCTCTGAAAGGTCTTTTTTCCTACCAATATCCTACTATATAATAGCTTTCTGGTAGGGAAAAAGGCCTTTCAGAAGACAATTCCTACGGTGAACAGACTTNGAATTACTCTCTGAAAGGTCTTTTTTCCTACCAATATCCTACTATATAATAGCTTTCTGGTAGGGAAAAAGGCCTTTCAGAAGACAATTCCTACGGTGAACGGACTTTATATTGTTGGATGCTTTGAATGTGTACAATATTTTTCATAGAATTTTTCGAAAATATCAATTCACCGTGTTTGTGGTCTCAATCTGTAGGAAGGCATCTTTATCACAATAGAGCATTAGATTGATTTGTCCGCTATGGGGAAGTGGGGGGTTCAAATCCCGGCTGGGTGTATTTAAGGGTTTCCTATTTTATTGTCTTCTTCTCTCTTCCCAAGTAAATGTGGTTACACTTTCTCTAATTCTATCTTTATCATCTCCGTCCCATTATTTTAATTAATATACATACATGTACACACCCCAGACAAGTACTAAGATGCGCTGATTTTAAAAAAAATGTATGAATGAATGCATGGCTAAATCCCAACTCTACATATTATTTTATAAATGATGTCAAATATTGAGTAGTGAGACTAATAATTATTATAAATAGGTATTATTTTTCTCTTGTTTTTTTTTAATATGAATGAACTACTGGCATTTGTGAAACATTTTGATCCGTAGCTATGGTCCAGAGATTATCAGATGTGAGGAAACATTCAATAAATTATATTATTAGCTACAAAAAACTAGACAGGATAAAAATACAACAAAAATTGTTATATTATAGTCCCCGGGCAGTGTCAAGTATACCAAATCACTATGACCAACCACATATTATATTCTGAAAATTGAAAAATGACACCTGAACACGGGAATCGAACCTGGGACCTCTGACTTAGTACGCCAATGCTCTTACCAGTGAGCTATCCAGGATTCGTCCCGTGCCCTGGGTCATTCTTCACTCATATTGTTGAGCAGAGTTGTGATCGGAATACACAATAAACTACTGTTAACGCAATCTTAGCACGACCGGTACAGCGGTTGGCTGGAACATGACTAACGGTTTATTATTTGAAAAACCCTTTTAAA
>CABFWB010002013.1:0-54698 GCA_902151455.1 Timema bartmani
AGATCTGTACCAGGACCGAGGATTGAACCCTGGACCCACAGCATAAAAGTATGACACCTTACCCCTAGACCGCCAAGTTAAACTGATTAAATTGCTTTTAGGTAGTTAAAATCATTTATTCTATTAACGAAAAATAAATTATGTCAAACCATGGAGAAAACTATGCTTGTTTTGTGAAATAAAAAAATAAATTGCTTTTTTTTTTGCTTCGCGTTTTACTACCTGTCCAGGTTATACACATTAAATACAATAATAAGTATGAATGAACAAAGCAGAATTAAAAAGAAATTAAACTGAATCTGTGTGTAGAGGAGGTGAACCATTTAGGAAAAACTACAATTAGTAGATCCAGCTGGGATTCAAACCCTGGTTTCACTATCACTGTCAAACCTGATCAAATGAACCTGACATTTAGCCGCATGACCACCAGTGTGTAACACCACTTCAGTGGCTGAACGGTCTAAGGCGTCACTCTCGTGTTAGACTAGCCTGTTGGAGACTTAGAGATAAGGGTTTGAATGCAGGTCAGGTCTACTGAGGGGTGGTTTTCCTAAATAGTTTCCCACTCTCTTTCCATGCGAATGTGGATAGATTACCTTTAAAATACTTCCTTCCTACCCCATTAGAATAATTATTAATTATCATATAGGCCTATGTGTATAACCTGAAAAGGTATTAAGACGCTGTGATAAAAAAAACTTCAGAGCGAATTTGTTTAAAGTTAATGTGTGTTTTTGTGTGTACATGTATGTGTAATTATGTATGTATGTACTTGAGAGCTAAATCTGTCCAACAAACATTTTTTAAATATATTTTTATATAAATTCAACACACATTTATTAAATTAGTTGAACAGATTAACACAAGATTCAACAAAAAATGTATTTTAAAAATGAGAGGTATTTCACATTCACATTATGAACCAAATGTTAATATTAGCAGACAACTTCCAAACCAACATAGCAACAAACAATCGTGTTTTTACTGTTCTTTCCAGACACAAATACTTAATCGTGTTGTTCCTCTGTTCTTTCAGGACACACAAAAAACCAAATCCCCCCCCCCCTTATTTCCTATAAGGTACATCCCACTCCCCCTGACATAAAATAATTATCTTATTTCAATTTTTACAGAGATATAAAATTCCCGGTTTTGTCGAGACAATATGGTTTTTCGAGCCCAGAATTGATGATTGTTAAGTCACAGCGCCTATTCAAGCATAACATCTAATATTGTTGGCTATGTATTTGTTTCTAGCGAAGGGTGACATTCAGCTAGGGGATGGTTTGAACTCCCCACACCCTGACCTGACTCTGGCATTCACGGGAACTCAGGAACACTTCAACACGAGGCTGGCAAGTATTTTGGAGGGATGACCCTCATTTGGGCAAATAACTAATTGATAAATAACTTGTGAAAGTACATCAAGACTTCAGTAAGCTAGCCTGAACAAAGCTGAATTAGTGGATATTCAAACTACGTGGACCAGGCATGTAAAAACGTGCGGGCCCGATCCATGATTATCTGCAGATTATGAATCAACTTTTTATCAAAGTTGTAGAAATACGCCATTTAGGAATGTTATACTTTGTCACATTTCATCGCATAAAATTCAAAACCTTTCACAGATGGGCTAGTTTTGTTATATCCAAGAATTCTTTATAGGAATGGCAAAAAAAGTCTAAAGGAAAATAGAGGTTGAATCATTTTTTTTTTATAGCTTAATTTTATTTTTGTAATAAAAGTATAATGGATTAAAACTTTTTTTAAACTTAAAATAGTGAAAATAATTTAATGTGGTTCCCTCAGTGTTTTAAATTTTCAGTACGGGGCTTAATATCAAACATGTTTGACGTAGAACCTCATGTATTATTATTATTATTAGCACCGCGTCTTACTACCCGTTCGGGTTATACGCACTTACTCTAATGTGTAATGGTAGGGTGATTGTGAGATGAAATGGAGGACCTACAGTTTAACGTGGGATCCGAACCACGGTGGAGGCCTGGCATTCCTCACATTCACAAGTTGTGATTAATACACATCTTGTCAGAGGTGAAGGAAGGGTTTGGCAATCAGATAAATCTGCGCCGGCACCGAGGATTGAACCTCGGACCCCCAGCACAGAAGTCTGACACCTTACCCCTAGACCACCAGGTCACCGAACCTCATGTAAAAACATTAAAATTTAGTAATAAAGAACAAGCCAAAAACATATTATTCTTAATGTGACAAGTTATAGGATTTGAGCCATTAATTAACATAATTCCACAAAGAAAAATCTGTTAACACACAAATGTAAGTATAGTGAAACCGCAGTTATAAGTATCTGACAGTTACAAGCTGAAACTTTTGACAAATCATATCAATATTGATTATTTAAAAAAAAATCATTGTCTTTTATTACTTGTTGATATATATGCGTATATGATAATTACTATAATGGGTTAGGGATGAGGAAAGAAGCATTTTATACGTAATCTACCCACATTTGTGTGAAAGGAGAGTGGGAAACCATTTAGGGAAAATCACTGTCAGTAGATCCGACCAGGATTCAAACCCAAATCATCCCGTCTTGAGCAGGCCAGTCTAACACGAGAGTGACGCCTCAGACCATTTGACCACTGAACCGGGTCATACAATGATAAAAATATTTACAATTTGTAAAAATATATATATATATATATATATATAGAGAGAGAGAGAGAGAGAGAGAAAATACGTATCGTGTTCTATACCAAACTTCCTACTACAATGCCACTATATGTATTAGACTCATTAGAGTACATTTTAAACAACAGACATGTCAAATAGTGTGTAAGCTTATGGATAGAAAGACAATAGGCATGAGTTGATGCTTCCTGAAAATAAAAACACAAGAACAAATTAAAATAATGTGTCAGCTCTTTAGGTTAGACTAGTTTAAATAGATTGGTGTATTTAGTTAAAGATACCTGAAGGAGTACAGATTAATGTACCCTTTGTTTAGACTGAAATTTAACAAGCTTACCTTGCTTGTTCAAATATGATCCTGCTTATAATATAAGGTCATAGTGTATTCTGTAAAGGTAAGATTGAGATCTTGTTTGGTTCCACTTTAGAGCAACTTATAAGATAGGGCCATAATGTAAATGAACAAGGTAAAGATAATAAGGAAATAATTTAAATATAAAAAATTACTACAAAAGGGGTGTAAATATTACCTCTGAAAATTGTGTTTGAAGTATTCAAGTTCTAAAAACAAACTACTTGAAGATTCTCAGCAGTAATATAATATTTCTTGAGATTGGTGCCTTGGCAATCTCATCCACAGTAGACACTATGAAAGAAGCTTCTGTATAATGACAAACTAATTATCTTTCGTTCAGGAATGAAATACAACTATTTAATTGTAAAGATTCTTAAATGTGTCTATTCACCCTCAAAATAGACACTTTTAACTAGGGAGTCAAATCCGAACCAGAATTGATAACCGAAATAAAGTTATTTTCTCTTTTCTCAGGAATGTTTGTGAGGGTAGGATATATATTTATTTCCCAAGGGGATTGTAAAAGTATCAATAAGCAGTTAGCACTAATGAGTTCAGATTCTTGAGGAATAATTATTGTTACAATCGTGTTGGGTTTTATCATTTTACTATTTAAGCTAAGAGCTTAGGAAGATGTATTTAGCTTTGCGTGAAAGAAAACATATCTAAGAAGATGGTGTATTGAGAAATGAGAACAAGACGTCTATGTTAGATATGAATAAAGTTATTTAAAAGTTAAACAATTTAAGTGGTTGTTGAAAGGCCAGTTCGCTTTGATGTGTAAAAGGGGGTTGGAGGTTTATAATTTTAAATTGTTATCTTTTCACTCTGCCTTTAAATATCAATAAGTAGTCCAAAGTTTGTGTTCATTGTGTCTAGTTTAGAGGTATTTTTATAGTTTTATTAACAATTGATTATTTGAAATGTTTGATAGAGGGGGTGAGATAAATATTACCCAGTGCAGAATTTCATTAAATGACAGATTGAGTGATATCAAGGCTATTATTAGAGTGGTTCTTAAGAACATTACATAGTGTGTTGTAACCCTGCAAGCTCATTAAATTTTTTACTATTCAGTTTAAAATAAAATAAAACTATTTTAAAAAATTATTTTAAAAAATTATTTTAAAAAAAAAACACTCCATGCTGTCAGTACACAATCGAGCCATACCAACCAAGCAGTCTTTTATCTGTTGACGAAAAGTGTCAACTTCAGCAGATAGCGGGTGTTATGTGTTCAGAATAACAAGCCCTTAGGCCGTTAATCTCGGTTATCTAGACCGAAGCTGCTAGTTTTTAATTCAAGTAGCTCCTCGTTTGTCCTCAAAAGGCGAGTTGACCCCGTTACAAAACCACTTCTTCACAGAAAATCTGGAAGCACCGGGGATTGAACCCGGGCCCTCCAGATCTGTAACCAGGAACCGACCACTAGATCACAGAGGCAGTCAAGTTTTGGCAAAAAAAATAAAAAAATTATCTCCTGTCCAAATGGCACCCAGAATTATAAATAGTGTGTGCAATTATCAAGCTCCTGAATTATTTGTATGTGTAAATAAATATCTCGTTTATTGTAGTAAATTATGTTTTAATATTATGTTCCATTTATAAATATTTTAATGATAGGTCTACCAAGACTAGTAAATATACATTTTTAAGAGCCAGAACTTAATTATTTTGTCGTTTTTAAACGGCTTAGGGATTAGGAAGGTTTAATTGAAAGGAAGTGCACCCGCATTTGCTTGGAAGGTGAGTGGAAACCATTCAGGGAAAACCATCCTCAATGCACCCGACCGGGAACAAACCTCGATCTCCCCGTCTTCGAAAGTCTAGTCCAAAATGAGAGTAGCGCGTTAGACCATGCGGTAACCGAATCGGATCGGAACTTAATTAAAAACTGAAAACAGGACTTTTTTTTTCAAAATAGGAGCAAGAACCAGAACCTTTAACATTTTGTTTGGAGAACCGGAACTGGAACCAGAACCAATAATTATTTCGGTTTGACTTCCTGCTTTTAACATAGGTAGACTACGACATAATTTAGTTTTGTCACTCGCATTGGTGGGCATTTGGACTAAACATCAATCTCATCTAGTCTGGTTTTCTAGTGACAGGGAGGTTGCGGTTTGAATCTCAGGAGGTATTTAATATCTTTTTCCATGAATGATTTCTTACCCTCCCACCATACAAATGTGGGTACATTTCCTATAAATTATACTTGCTTAATTCTTAATTTATTAGAGTAATTGAATGTGGATAGCTTCAATGGATAGAAAGCCGCCATTCAAAAACAAAGAATGTTTGTTTTTTTAGTTGTTGGTGTAAACTTTTTAACTTATTTAGGACTGTCATGATTTGAAGAGTTCAATATATATGTTGAAATAAACTTAAAAAATGTATGTTCTTATACTGTTCACTTTTCCACCATCAATATCTCACACATAAAATCATCCAACAAGTAAACCTTCTCAAAATAGAGCAAAATTAATGTCCTGTTTATAAAATATAATATAATTGGCACAATTTTTTTCAAAACCAACGAGTAAATGTTAAGTATTACATCTTTAATCTTCTCTATTCATTATGATATCTAAACACTTTTTAAATGTATTTCTTAGAACTATATTGTATGTTACAGAGCCCAACATTGTCAGGAAATTATGACGAGAACCTTCAAAGTGACGACAAAGACTACATCCTTCACCATCGTCAGAGACGTCAAACCACAGCTGATGAGTTGGCAGCCACTGCAGAAGACATTGACCCTGACAGTGACATGTATCTAGAAGATGAACAAGCAACCACAGAGCCATCGGCTTCAGATGCCACTCAGAACAATGACCCCAAAGAAAAAGATACTGTTGTTATGGGACAGCACTTTTTCCCTTCCTTTGCTCCTCTCTTCCCAGCTCCTCCTCCTTTAGGGCACTCTCGACCACAGCTTCTATTCCAGGAGCCAAGCCAAAGACCGTCCATCCTACGGGCTCAACACAACAGTTTTCAGCCTTTAAACTTCGGGGGTGGATCATTTAGGAGCAACCCTTTTGTTCAGCAGACTCCTGCACCAGCAGAGACAAACTCCAACAGTGGAATTCTAGGCTCAGGTAACTTTGGCGTTATACGAGGAGGCACTTTTTACAATGATGGAGAAAAGGCAGAGGCAAGCAGCGATTATGGAGGTGGGGAGTCACACCACGTATACAACCCTTACTACAACGGTCATGGTCGTCCAGCTTTTTATAACGGAGCCTCTAACCCAAGACCTCAGCACCACCGAGGTAACGACTTCTTCTCTAACTTCAGGGACTTTGCAGATATCAACACACCTACCAAATCTTCTTTCTCAGAGTTTTATGTTGTGTATGTAAACAAGAATGCAACTCGGGAGGACGGAGAGTCTGGGAAGTTGTTGGTTCCTGGCTCTGTAAGACCAAAAAATATTATCGAGCAACTAAATATGTTAGACGAAGAAAATGTGGCTGATGACAAGCGGGTCACTTCAATTAATAAAAGTGCTGAAGATGAAACAAAATCAAAGAAAGGGTCGAAAGTTATTTCGCTAAGCAAGCAAAAGTTATCATTACTGAGACAAGATAAATATAATAAACAGAGCAACAAAGTGAAAACTACCACATCGGCAGTTCCCAAAGATCTTTATGAACCTCTCCTTGCACTCAGCTGAGGAAATTCTACACTACCTCATACCAACCCATCCCTCCAAATATTCCCAAAACTTACCAAGCGCAAGGTGCTTAATATGGCTTAACTGTTCAATGAACTGTTAAAAAATAGTTTAACGCAAATGAGAGTGAATAGTTAATACTTAGTAGTGAATAAAGGGTTATTCTTGCCAGGATAGTAACAATTGTAGTTCTAGGCGGTACCTGAAAAACTCAAAACAGTTTTTAGGATAAAATTCCAAGTGATTACATGCTTCAAGGAAATTTAGAATGATGTGAAAATCTTAATATAAAAGAGTTTAAAATATGCAAGAAATCAATATAAAAGCTTGCCCAAAGTGAAGTTTCTTGAAAGAATCGCAAAAGTGATAGAACTAATCGAGATCAAATGAATAGATATTTCTAAAACAGATGGCGAGAATATTTCAGGTTAGTATGTGATACAAACTATCAATCCGACTGTAAGTTAAATGCTAATAGAAGACTAATGACTAGACAATTTCTATATTTCTTTAATCTAACCAAGTGTCTGAATTTAACAAGAATATTATCCTTATCACCAAGACCATTTTAAAAAATTAATGAATGGATACCACTTCAAGATAGAATTATTTGTTTTGCATTTTGTATTAATATAATATCGGAAGACTATAGCGACTGATATATTTTTAATACTACACTTTTGATAACTAATTTAAAATAAATTTTAAAATTTGAAGATGCTAATCGGTACCTGTAGGCCTCAAAGTTCACAATAATAAAAAAAATCCCTTTACAAAGAGTAGAGACACAAATTTGAACAGGCAATCACAGACTCTAAGGGGGGGAAAAATGATCAAGAAACAAACGATAACAATATTTAATTGACTATGATCTTTATCTGGACATGTTGCCATAGTCCAGTTAGTGTTTTACTCTCTTCTGCTGAAGAAGGTGACTGATGTACTCTGGAAATTTCATAATTATGTGTTTTGTTGTGTTTTAACTATGAACTTTGAGGCCTATATTTTCTGGTAAGTGTGTAGGCCTTGACCTTCTATCCTCCATTCAATGTTTGAAGTGAAGTTAATATTTAACCCTAAGTTAAGGGAAACTTTTTTTTTTTCTTTTTGGCTTTCAATTCTATCTTGACTACTTAATAATCTTCAAAAACCGAGTGATGCTTTTACTAAATAATACATTATAGATGCTTTGAGAAAAATAAGGGAATCATTATCTCTCATTAACAAACTAAAGAGATGATGAACAATCATACAATTAAGACAGGGTTCAGTGAATTGTATGTAGATTTGAGCCAAATGTGAACGTTTCTTGCAGAATGTGTGAAAATAATAGGAGGGGAGAGGGTGATATTTATGTGAAATTTTTGTTCCACTGGAAATTATGCTGTAAAATACTATAATCTGTGAACTAAACCTTTCAGAATTAAAACTCCACAAAAAACCACTGCTATGCACAGCTAGATATTAATTTTATATAATAACTAATAAAAAGCTTTTGCAACAAAGACATGCATTCCTGAAATAATTCTACAAGTAAACTTATTTTCCATTTGTGAAATAAAATGTATACTTGTAAGATTACCAAATAGTAGTGGTGGGCTGGTACATACTTTTCTCGATTCCGATATCCTTGCTTGATACTATCAATTCATCTCCTCGATATTCGATACCCTATTCGATAGCATTCAACATGAAAGTAAATAAATCCTCATTTTGTATGCATATAAACTAGGTCAAAAAAAATATTTAATTTGTTTCCATGTGTCAAAATATGGAAACTATTCAACTAGGCTATTTAAACAAATTATAAAAATAATCAACCTGACTAAAATAACACTTACAATGATTACAATGATTTTCTTAAGTGAAAAGATATTTAGAATAAAAGCTAAAGTGGCGAAACTGGTTATGAAGACTATCGAAATTGAAGGTGCCGATGCTTACAATAGATAAAGTCGATAAATAAAAAATGAATATTTTATGTGGATTATTTTAAAATCATTCAAATAATAATAGTCTAGCGACGAAATACGATGCAGCTGTGAGCTGGCCGATTCAATGGCTCACCACTCCCTTGCTAAAGCGCTGAGGAAAATCGACCTTAAGAAATGAATATTTACTCGACTATTTCAATACAAAATAAGTGTTCTCCTTAGGTTTATTTTAGAAATACAGTTCCCTTTGATAAATGAAAATATACCTTGTGTCGACTGTGACCGTGTTTATAAGCTGCAAAGCAATGGCTAGTTTATAATGAGTTTAGAGGTGAGTGAACAGAATATTAGGACCAAGCAAAACTATGAGTCACTAATGTCTAGCCACTGATGTTCAAAATAAACCGTTTGAGGAGTCAACCGTATTGAACAATGAAGAGTGATATCAAGGTTTTTAGTGTATAGTATCAAGGGAATCGAGTATCGGAATCGGCACAACCCTACTAAATAGATTCATCCTTTTCAAATAAAGCGGCTTTGATCTTGGAACTAAAATTTTCTGGTAAAAGTTTATTGAACATTCAATTTTTTTCTTCTGTAGAGAAAATATTAATAATATTGATTACATTCTTCCTGATAATAATTTGTAATTTTATCATAACATCTCTGTGTATAGTGAACAAGAGAATATTCAAGCATGTTCCCTGAATCTAAATTTATCAAATGTATAGTAAAGACAGTGTATAAACACTGTACAATAATTTAAAGTAAAGGAGAAAACCAACCAAAAGGATAGTAAGATTAGGTCTTGATAGGGACAAGGAAATTAGGCAATAAATCATTGAAATATAATGAATATCGTCAATGTGAAAAGTCTCTTTGCTGTTAATATAAGTTTTAGGTAAAAAATTATTCCTTCAATAAGCCAAACTAATGGAATGTTGAGACACATTATTATTGTTATATTTTGTTGTTACTATTTTTTTAGATAAAAAAATAACATAATTTTTATACATTGTACAAACTATGTAACTGATGTATCAAAAAAAATATTAAAAAAGGTATTAATAAATTATAAATATATTTTTTAATTATTCATTTATTTAATCATTCAATCATAATCCCTTAGGTATTAATTTTTACAAACATAAGTCTTATTGTGACAATATTTGTACACCACATTAGAACATTTACACAAAAGACAGCCCAGAAAAAAATGTAAGACACAGTAAATTTATTTCTTAATCAAATTTAATACTTCTTTCACCATAAGTCCTATACCATCAAATATTTCGAAAAATTTACCATCGTACATAAACGCTGGAGTTGTTACTACTAGATTCTTTTTACAAACTGAAACTTCATTCACATTCTGAAACAAACAAATGTTAAAACCAAATTATATATTTGAATATAATAACAACAAACATACGATATGGTATGTATCTTTCATAAAATTAAATTAAAATATGTAAAAACTGATATTGATGATTATGTATTATTGGTGACCATCATCATGCTGTACTTGATGCTATTGTTGGAAGATATTTGTGATAATAATTCTATTGATCTTGACAAGTATGAAAGAATTATTTAAATATACAATATAAGATTAAACTTAAAACACCATAAAATATGTTAATTCAATGATTGATCTGAACTGCTAATAACGCTAAGTATCCATGACAATGTGAGGCCATCCTTTCCACAATAAATCAAAACAGGCACCGACTATTTTTTATGAGGTGAAAGTGGATGAAATGTGGATAGAACTGAATACACAAAGATAACATCTTTTTTTCTATTATATAACATAAAAGAAAAAGTCACAAACACATTAAAACCCAAATAATGCTTTTGTACTTCAGTTTAGTTGCATTTATCAAACACACAGATGGACAAAAAAATGAATAAAAAAATTGAAAATCAAAACCCTATTCCATATTAAAATCATAATCATTTGAATTTAGTTGAAATATTACACAAGGATTATGGGTTCTATCTTTCGACAGCTAAATTTCCTCTTCCAAAATAAATCTTCCAGCATGTCTTATCAGGTTAATTTTTGTATATCATGAATCTTCACCTTCTTTCCTTGTTTGAGGTAGAATCACCTGCAGAATGGTTATCTTTTCATTGAATCTTCTTAGAACTTCATTTAGTCACCTGAGCTGTCCACTTTATCCTCTCTGTTCTCTTCCAACACCACATCTCAAAGCTTTATGAATACTAATTTTCCTTTTCCTCAGATTCCATATCTCCAGGTCCAGGATACTAGTCGACAGTTTAATATGCTTTACCACTGAGCTATTCAGGATTTGCCTTATGCTCAGGTTAAACCAACACTCATACATTTAAGGCTGAATCTTTAAAGGAAAGCACAAATGTTGATTTTGTTTCTGTTAGCCACTAAGTAGCCGACAATCTGACATGTATATCAAAGACTGAACCTTAAGATATAAAGTTATGAATGAACCTGAGCACAGTTGAATCTAGGATAGCTCGGTGGAAGAGCATTGGCGGGCTAAGCCAAGGATCCTGGGTTCAGCTCCAATGCCCAGATACCCCATTTTTCTTCTAAATTCAAATAATCCTCGGTGTACGGGCCAAATAAGTTTTAATTGATTATTTCAATCAAATGCACAACAGGTAAGTTAAGAAACCACATGTTAAATATCTCAATATTAAAAAAATAATAATTTACTATGATATATAAAACCTAGTGATAATAATACTTAGCACCATGCCTTACTACTCATTCGGATTATACGCTTAAGTACTAATTACGCTAATGGGTTAGAAATGGGGAAGGTTGAATATAGAGGAAGTGAACCTGCATTTGTGTGAAAGGAGAGTGGAAAACCATTTAGGAAAAACCACTCCCAGTTCGCCCGAGCGAGATTCGAACCTCGATCTCCCTGCCCTCGGCAGTCTAGCTCAACCCGAAACTAGCACGTTAGCTAACTACGCCACTAAGGTGGGTGAAAAACTAGTAAAATTTACATAAGTACACAGAAAAAAGTTGTAAGTACCTTAGGCACAACAATGGCTCCTAGGCTGCTTGCTCCCTCAATAGTTTCGGCATACGGCCACTTGCCACTCTTGTTGTCATTCTGCCCTAGGGTAAGCGTCGTGCCAGGCAAAACCTTGGCAGCCAGCACCGGCGAGATGCAGCACAGCCCGATGGGTTTCTTGCTTGCATGGAAGTCCTTAAGCACCCGCTCCACATCTGGCAACACTGTGCAATCTTTGCCCTTTACTGCCCAGTCACTCCTTTGAACAAACAATGGGGCAATAGCATTAGGCTACCAGTGGTTCCCAAAAACTCTGCATGTCAGACAAGGAACCTCTTAAACACAATATTTTTAAGTGTTGCCGTACTTTGAACATAATAGTTGGGTCATTGTACACACACAAACACACACATAAACAGGAATTTGTTTGGCTAGGGATGAATATAAGGAAAACATTTCTTTTTTAGTAAAATTTATTCTAGAAATTAATTTTCTTTGTTGTAAACATTACTTTATTAATATTACATTTAGATAAAATATTATCAAAATTGGATGTTGATGGAATTATTTGATTTCAGTTTTATTTAAAATTATATTTGTAAGAAGGTATAGGAAAGGGAAGAACACAATATGGCTTTTACAATTAAAAGAAGAACACAGTTCACACTTTACATTGTTGCCATTGGACAAAATTAATTAGCATTTCAATTAAAACTAAGAGATAAAAAGTGAATGTGGTGGATTTGTATTTAGGGACCTATTTGATAATTTTTTATTATCTTCTACAATGTGGATTTTTTTTTACATCTTCACAAGCTGTTTTGAAAATTAAAAATATATATTTTGTAAGGTAAAATTTACATTTAGAAAATTGTTCACCAATGTGTTAGTCAATTGTTTTTTACCATGTTGCTTGCAGGCAAAGTCGATGTTGGCAAAATTTAGGAAAAAAAAAAATCACAAAATTAAATTCTAAATTCTAAAAGCAAACTTAAATGAAATAGGTTGCTTTTATATTGATTTGTGATCTATTACACTTAGACACATATGGGGAGTTAAATAAATGTAAAAGTTGAGTAAATATTACATTTAGATAAAATATTATCAAAATTGGATGTTGATGGAATTATTTGATTTCAGTTTTATTTAAAATTATATTAGGAAGAAGGTATAGGAAAGGTGGATAGAAACATATAAAAGGGACGAACACAATATGGCTTTAACAATGAAAAGAAGTACACAGTTCACATGTTACATTGCTGCCATTGGACAAAATTAATTAGCATATCAATTAAAACTAAGAGATGAAAAGTGAATGTGGTTGATTAGTATTTAGGGGCCTATTTGATAATTTTTTATTATTTTCTACAAGGTGGAATTTTTTTACATCTTCACAAGCTGTTTTGAAAATTAAAAATATATATTTTGTAAGGTAAAATTTACATTTAGTCAATTGTTTTTTACCATGTTGCTTGCAGGCAAAG
This sequence comes from Timema bartmani, assembly GCA_902151455.1. Classification (NCBI taxonomy): domain Eukaryota; kingdom Metazoa; phylum Arthropoda; class Insecta; order Phasmatodea; family Timematidae; genus Timema; species Timema bartmani. The sequence goes on from CABFWB010002013.1 coordinate 13,140, forward strand.
TCGATGTTGGCAAAATTTAGAAAAAAATCACAAAATTAAATTCTAAATTCTAAAAGCAAACTTAAATGAAATAAGTTGCTTTTATATTTATTTGTAATCTATTACACTTAGACACAGATGGGGAGTTAAATAAATGTAAAAGTTGAGTTACAATCTTGGAAGATAATCTCAAAATACTTCCTACAGTTAGAAATAAGCAATTTAGTAGCCGCAAAATTTGATGGTTTTATTTCTGAAAAACTTCAACATTCAAAAGAAATCTATGTATTGTAACATACCTATAGTTTTAACACTTAAAAGTTTTGTGTTTTGTTGATGTTGTAGTAGAATAAAAATAAATATTAATTTAAATGCCTTCACACATATTTTTTATTTTAGATTTGCATGTACCATTACTCATCCAACCAATCAATGGGTTACTTTTAATCATGTGACACACAGTAAAAGAAAGAAGGAAGATGAATAAGGGAAACGCACATGAGCAACTTCTCAATGGCATGTGCATGTGTGGGCACATTAGCGTTCAAGCTCTGGGTCAAACACCTCGGCTCCAATATAATCAAAAGAAACTCATAAATGTACCGACGATATGAAAGCTATCTTAAATTTAAATATTAATAGAAATAAGTTAAAATCAAAGTAAAATACTTATAATGTTAATTTTGAAAATAAAGAGAATTAAAAATATGAATATTACAGTACAATCTTAAAAATATTTTGCATTTATTTTATTTCTAATACAAGAATAAATAATTGCCAGAAAAGGCCATCAGTAAAATATTTTGTTTGGCAGTAAAATATCAAATATGCTAAATTTGTACTGTAGTGACCTGAAAATAAACCTCCCTTCCCCTTTTCACTCTGAATATAGGTCGCACCCTAAAAGTATGACCGCATTGATGGGGGGGGGGGATTACTTTGAAAATAAGTAACAAATACACCCTATTTCCTTCAAGATTCCCTAATGCTATATTGGGAAATTTGTGTATCTATATCTACATCTATAATGTTTATAAATAAACCTTGACAAAGAGAAAGTCTTTCCCTAAGCTAAGCCATATAGAGTAGATTTATTTAATTGCGAGATGCCAGCTATTTTATTACATGTCTCGTTCCTCTTGGAGACACGGTCACTCACATCGGGACCTCTAGGTAAAAGGACCGGACTCATAGGTGTCGACTGTACCCAAGGGTAAAATACGACAGGAATCTAGGGTTACTAAAATAACAAGTGTAACTGTAGGCGTGTAATGACAAATTGTTTCGGAGGCATGGACAAAACTGTTTTTAAATGACAATACCTTCAGTGATTTATATCATAAAAATAAATATTCCTGGATATAAATACAAACAATGTCATCCGAGGGTATATAATGCAAGTTACAATAAAACTATAGAAATACACTTCAGATATTACTATCAGTGTCACTTGTGAGTTACAACATGTGGAGTTGTCATGATGAAAAAGAATAACAATTTTATCCATGAAATAATTCGAGTCCATCTGTCTGATATCTGTCGCTCATAAACTTCAAGATGACAAACTCATCATAGTGGTTACATTTTTAATATAACTTTTAAAAATATGTTCACAATCACTTAGTAATTCATAGGTGTTTCTAACGTTCATAAAAATTTATTCTCTTTTTATAAAGGAATGTAGAACAAGGCCATTCAAAATAATGTTGAAAAGTTTAGTTCAAACAAATTAGGCACAAAAATGTAAAAAGTGGTGATATATTTATAAAAAGAAACAACGCTTACCATTTATCAGTAGCTACCACAATCTAACTCATTCACTGGAAAACATACCTATACCTTTCAAACTAGTTTTCTTGAATTATTCACCTTATTGTTGCCTTTAATAGTTTCTCTGGATATTTATTTAAAATTTATTTTACCTAGTAAAAAAATAAAACATCGCCAATTGGCGTCACTTTTTGGAGCCCTCTAAAAAAACCTAACTGCATTGTGGGGCTATCTTTTTCAAACAGTTCATTAATTAAGATCATGACATTAATCAAATAAGACAAAGATATTAATTTAAATATATAAATCTTAAACAGGTAATCAATCAATCTTAAAAACTAAGCACAGTATTTTACAATTTATTCTTACTTGTAAGTAAACGAGCGATATAATATTACATAAACAATAACAAACCGCCAAAAACTGATGGGCCATCATGTCAGTCCCCAGCTGTGAAGTTTCAAATTTCCCTCCTCATAGCAAAACAAATTATTTTCCCCTTTCTTAGGCCTACTTTCATAATGAATCAAGTTCCTCAAGGTATTATCTCTTGCAAAACAACTTGATTGTTGTGGAAACTATTGGACATAATGCCTTAGTTCAATGAAAAAAAAAAAAACTAATAAACTCAGTGTTAGACATTTTAGTCTCACTGCTATAGTGGCAAAATATTGTAGTATTCGGAGCTCACATGAAAGTTTGTTACTTAGTTTTTGTATATCCTAAATGGTTTTCCACTCTCCCTCCACGCAAATGCGGGTTCACTTCCTCTAAATTCAACCCTCCCAATTCCCAATCCATTAGCGTAATTAGTACTTAAGCGTATAACCCGAATGGGTAGTAAGACGCGGTGCTAAAATAAAAAGTTTTTGTATATCTTAGTCGTTAAGATTTTAAAATTTGTGTTGCAACTATATCTTAATCATTGGCCAAAAGATGCTTTTTCCTAAATGATAGGCATGAGTCAGATTCCAAAAAGTAAAAAACACATTCCATTTTTTTGTTACTATAGAATAACAGTAGCAAAAAGACTCTAAAACACGTGAGAAAATCAGACATAACTATTGAAGGTATTACCATTCTTTTGTAGAGATTAAAAACTATTTCGATGTATACCGATATAAACACACACAGTCCTCAAAGGTATAATATTTGTTATGTATTATCCAAGGGTGTGATTTTAGATGCATTAAGATTTTAGAATGGATGTTTTTGGGAAAAAAGTCCAGCCTATTTTAAGGTCATTATGGTAATATAAAGAGAAGATTGTTTTAAACATATACCAGTAAATGAAATCACACCAACTATTTTGTAAGACATTATTTTACATGTAAATAGAATTTTTAGCCAAATATACTACACACAAGTTCTTGGCTGCTCCAAATCCTCCAGGAAAGATTACGGCATCCACAGAGCTGGCTTTCAGCTCAGCGAGAGGTTTGATAACGCCCCGAGCTATTCTAGCTGACTCTGCTAGAACATTCCTAGATTCCCCTTCGACAGGACTACCCTGCAATCAAACAGAGGTTATTTGGATCATTTGTGAAAATAATAATAGAGATATTATATAAATTAATCACAACGCACCGATGAGCACGAAGACGAAATGTCTGTTTTTCTGGTGACAAGAAGGTCGAGGGTGAAATCTAGCTGGGTGTACTGATGGTGTTATTTCTAAAATAGTTTCCCACTCTCCCTCTACATAAATGTGGGTACATTTCCTTTAAAGTGAGAAAGTGCCAATTACGTGGTATTGGTAAGCAACCAATCAAAACAATTAATGGTGACTTTTTTTGCCATTGTATAATACATTGATTATACAAATTTCTGCATTGTAACAATATTAAATCAAAATGTTTGTTTAATGCATGTTTCATGTGTGTCATTTTACAAATTAATTGAGAAAAAGGTTTGTTTATAAATCAAAGTCATATCAAAAACTATGTATACACTTTTTGTGATAGAAAACATTCAAAAATGTTATTTTATGAGGTAGCAACAATCTGGCAGCCTCCGTCACTAAGGAGTGTTTGTTTTAAATTTTTAGTTTAATATGTTTAACACAAGAATTAATCTAGGAGTTAAAGATGAGAAATATATTTTAGAGAATGTACAGTGTACATCCATAGTGGTGTTAAGGGAAAAACCACAGCTAGAAATTACATGCCTAGCCTCCAGTACATCCAGTCGTGATTCAAACCTCAACCTTCTCGCAATCGGCAATTCAGTCTTATTAGACTGATACCTTAAGCTGGGCTTAGGTAGGGGTCCACAATATAAAGACCCTCCAGAGACTCTCTTATATGGAAGACACGCAGTTAAAGCTAATGCCTTTAAGTTGATGTTTTTGCTAGGAGCAAGGGTGGTTATGGTGAAGGAGGTTGATACAATCAGATGCCCTGAGGTATCATTTGTTTAAGAAACTTTCTAAACATCCTAAACATTCAGCGTGTGTCTAAGTGTTAGAAAAACACTTGAATAAACGGGAATCAAAGTTTTGGATAAATACAGTCACAGATGCTAATAATAACAACCCCATTTTTGTTAAGCATGTATAAAAACCATTATATAAACATTAAAACAGGAAAAGTATATTTGGAGACGTGTATAAAAACTGTCTCAACCAGATGGACTGGGTATTGCATTTTCCATTCATGACATTACCCTCATAATGTTTCTATTTTATTGACCACCAGATAAATAAGTTTCATTTCTCTACTCCTGAAATAAATAGTATTTTTCAACATTTAGTCCGAGTGACAAGTCTGTGAATTTTTGTACTTAAGAAATTAGAATCTACCACTTTATTTTCAAACCCTTAAGATGCCTGGGTTTGTAGTGTCAGCAGCCTTATTATTACTTGAAAGGTAGGCTAGTGCTCTATGTGCAGTTCTGGATGGGATTTGAATCACACACAAACTCTTATGAGACAAGGACATCTGCTACGCCAACAACTGTCAGCTATGGGCAATTAAGAGACATGACCAAATTCAACAGTGAAATTAAACTTACCTTAGAGTGGTCAACGACGTGCATCTGAGGAATGTCGGGAGCATAACAAGCCGGTTCAGCCCCTGCTCTCGTAAGGTGAACCAAGATGGCTGAAGCCTCGTGAACCTCAGTACCATCGAATACACCACTTCCAGAGAGGACCTACAGTACAATCTATTTTTATTTTATTTGAGTATAATGTTAGTAATACATTAATTTTTAAAAAAATACTGTTTACAAGTTAACTCTCATCTTTATTTTAAAATCAGTTCTTTAGTGTTTGTTAACTAGACAAAAATAAAGAAAGATACTAGGTAAATTAGGCTTACCGATTTTTAATTTAAATGGTGTAGATTATTGATAGTAAGGTTATATCTTCTTTTTTATTCCCTTCTTATTTTATATACTTTTCTTCTATGACGAAGACATGTTTCGGTGGTTTTTCACCATCTTTAAGTCTGAGGAAAACCAATGTTATTTCAAATTATTATATAAAAATATGTTATAAAATTGTGAATTTAGAAAATTAAACATTAGAAATGGAAATTGTTAAGAGAAACTATAATATGATATATGAAATATTAAATAGATAATCATTTAAATTAACAAGCTTATACATACCTTATTTGTATTAAAGATGATTGATTTTACTTCATACTATTGGAAAATTTATGAAAATTTTATTTAGTGAGATGATCAACAATATGTATAAAGTTACCAATGTGAAGAAATAAAATTAAACAATTGATAAAATGAATAGTGTTGCTAATATGAAATGTAGTGCTATTTGTATGATGAGTAAATATAGATAGATATATTATTGTGATATTATTATAAGATGAGGTAGGTGAATTTACAGTGTTATTCATCTTGATTATGGTTGAATTGATTTAAGTTGGGACGGAGGGATAGCAATTGTTGTTTGAACAGGGATTATTTTTTTAGTTTGAAGCAGCTTTCTAATTGTGTCAATGAGGGAATGATTTTCAAAATGTGTTTGCCAATTCAAAATATTGTTGTTCAGAATGGCTGTCTGGATGTGTAGATTGCCATGGCGGCTCGTGACTTTTTTTCATGGGAGGGCACAAAATTGAAAATAAATAATAATTAATAAAAATATAAACTCACCTCTTATTTATTATATTTTGTAATGGAAGTTCATCCTCCTTTCCATAACTTTGTTGTCGAAATAATAAATTGAATCAATAAATTTCTTTTCGACTGATAGAACTACTAAACCATTTAGTCTGTTTTACGTCATTGTACTCCTCAAGAAAGTGTAAATCCATTTTAAGGTAGAAAAACACCTTTCACATTCACTTGTTGACATGTGCAAATAATGTCCAATAGTTTGAAACTTCCAGATAAAATTTCCCTCAGGTTATTTTGTGAAATAAACACTAATAAAGATAACACACCCTCAACTTCGCACATATCATCAAGATTGTAAATTATATTTAATTCACTCTTTAACAGTTTCGCATTCTGCAACAGTTTTGTTAAACACATTTTAAGGAAAAGATTTTTGATAGTTTAAAAAAATGAATTGAATAATTTTGCTGCACTTAGGTGACTTTTAAAATCAAATCTATCCTTAATTTGGGTTAGAATAGTGTCACAAACTTCTTTTGCTGCAGTATTTCTACTATCTCCATCGGTGAATGAAGTTTTTTTTTTCCTTGGGTTTTTCAACCTCGTCGGTACCATTTCTAATGTTTTTAATTTGTATCTCAAATTGTTCTATAGCTTTCTCCAAATATAAGCTATCAATACCACGCACTTGAGTTTGATTAAAAAAAATCCACATGTGGCATAATTAAATGAAATTGTTTCAGCCAATACATGAATTCTAAACAATTTAAGTGGTTCAGTAGGCCACTTGCTTCATTTAGGGTTTTCGAATCTACTTCATCAGAGTCTATGATTTTTTTTCCAAGCATTCCTTAAATGAGTCTTTGTAGTCAAATAAAGTATTGACTGTTCTGCTATTAAAATTCCAGAGAGTTGGAACCGCTCGTAGTAACATTTTCTTAATAATTTCTTCAGGGAACACTGTTCTTTTAGGTGAACGGGGAAAAAATAAAGAGAGCGCTTGTAAATTAGCGAAAAAGATCTCCACTTTTTTGTTACATTGTGCTCTTTATTCCATAATTAGGTTGAATTGAAGTGCATAGCAAGCTTCAAAATAGCCATTTGGATATATTTGTTTTATCAATGATTGAACATCCTTATTTTTCCCTCTTATAATGGCTGCACCGTCGTAACTCTGTGCAATTAATTTGTGTGATGGAATATTTAATATAGTTTGAAGTTCTTCTAATATGACCTTGGATAAAATTTGTGCTGTACATCCAGATGGTTTAATGAAAGACCAAAATCGTTCACAAATTTGCCCAACAAAAACATATCTAATTATAATTACCGTTTGTTGTTGATTGAAAAAATCAGTAGTTTCATCAGCTTCGACTGCAATAAAATTTGCTGAATTTATCTGGGTCTTTACTTCAGTTTGATAAACTTGAAACATTGAATCCAAAAGTTCATTTTGGATAGTTTTGGAGGTAACTTTAAATACATTTGATTCTTTCAAATACAATGCAAGAGCAGAGTCTAGCTCGGCTCAAAATCAATTAAACCTCAGTAAATACCACGATTATCAGAAGTAACCCTCTCATCATGACCACGTAAAGCTAATTCAAAAGCCCCACAGAATTTAGTACACATTATTAAGCAACGTAAAATGTATGTTGTTGTCAACGTTTTCGTTGTGATTTTGTTTTTGTTGAACAAACACACTACTTAATTGCTTCCAAATATCTATTTTGCCCAACATATTGTAGTCCATTGATGCATTTAAATGATTTATGATAGCTCATGCTTCTTAGCTCTTTATGATAAATGTTTTAAATCAAAAAAACCACCTCTAATCCATGTAGAATATTCTTCCTTTGAAAGCAAACAAAAGAAACAAAAGAAACAAAATAATTTGTTAGTCACTTCACACACACACATCCACTTATGTGTTTCATAAATGTTTTTATTAAAATGTCTATAATAGGTACGTGATTTATTCGAGGAAGAACAGTCTATATTTAAAATTGGCATTGGCCTGCCTTTATTCTTAATTAAAAGTTTTTCATCAAAACTAATGTTATTATGAATAATGTACTGCAGAGCATTAATTTCGGAATACATTTTTTAAACACTTGAACTGTTGAACGAAGAAAGATAAGAAATTAGCTCACAGCTTTAAACATTCGCGCGATTGACTAGTGACAAAACATACTGGATGTTCGGGGATGGCCCGAAAATGTGAAGCTTGACCTTGAACGGAATGACAAGTATTCGGCTACTTTACAGTGGATGGGGATGCGAGCAGCGAGGGAGAAAATGTGTCTTTACTACGGCCGGTATTACACAATCAAATTTTTCTTCGATCAAAGAAATGACACATATTTCTTTGATCAAATATAATTTATGATAAAATATTTGATCCCGTCTTTGATAAAAGATGTCTTATCACACATCACATTTCTTTTAAAGTTTCTACAATTACAGTATTATGTTATTTCTGAAATAAGCTCAAATGGTTTAATTTTATGTGCAGTGGGTGTGAGTGAGAATGTGATAATCTCGTTGCTGTAAAAATGAAAAGAAAACCTGTGAAACATAAAAAAATAAAATAAACAATTACGTTCATCACCTGCCTAATAAATTTGTACAAAAATATTATCCAATCTTCCCTCTATTTTCTGTTGATAGTTTTTAAGCATTTAAACAAATTACAAAGCTATCCACTGAGAAAGCGACCCCAAATTTTTTTTAACCATTAAAGTGATTATGTTGTTAGTCTATTTTTAAAAAAAAGTCTTCGTAATGGATTTAATATTTAAGTGTTATTTTTTTATTTATAAATAATTATTAAAATATTTCATTTGAACTATTACATTTTTAAACACAAAAAATACATTTTGTTGAAAAGTGTCCCTAAGATATTTGCGTCCTAAATTAATTTCTATTATTAACTGTCTCTCGCGTCCAGGTTAATCTTTCAGTTGCCATTTTCCTTAATAAAACCCTAGTGTATGTTGTATAGCATAAATCTTTGAACAAATATTTCCTTTGCTAAAATATATTTGAAGATTCGTCAAAGTTACATCACATTTCTCTAACAAAGAAACGTGACCGTGTAATACCTTACTCTCCCAGCGAGCCCTTCCCCTCCAGTGACATGCATCCCCTACTCCAGACAAGACACCTCTACCTCCAAGCTTCTACTCACAGGAGAACACTCAAATAGTGCCCCATTTAGAGTTGCGCAGAGCTGTTCTGAGCATACCATCCCTTCCCTGTCCTTCCTCTTGTCCACCTTGACTTGGGGAACATTCAATACTTTGCCCCGATCGGGAAGATAGTTGATTCATTTGGAGGTTTTTGCTCAGCAATTTTAAACATCGTAATTATTTTAAGAAAAACTAAAAAAGGTTTATTTTATTTTTCCCTTGTTTATATAGCTTAAATATTATTATAGCTTATAATTGTTTGTATGAATAACTTTGTGTTTAGGTGGGAGGGCATATTCCCCTGTGCCCTTTAGGACGAGCCACCACTGGTAGATTGACACAATTAGAAAGCTGCCTCAACATGTCAAACTAAAAAAATAATCCCTGTTCAAACAACACTTACTATCCCTCCGTCCCAACTTAAATCAATTCAACCATAATCAAGATGAATAACACTGTAAATTCACCTGCCTCATCTTATAATAATATCACAATAATATATCTATCTATATTTACTCATCATACAAATAGCACTACATTTCATATTAGCAACACTATCCATTTTATCAATTGTTTAATTTTATTTCTTCACATTGGTAACTTTATACATATTGTTGATCATCTCACTAGATAAAAGTTTCACAAACTTTCCAATAGTATGAAGTAAAATCAATCATCTTTAATACAAATAAGTTATGTATAAGCTTGTTAATTTAAATGATTATCTATTTAATATTTAATATATCATATTATAGTTTCTCTTAACTATTTACATTTCTAATGTTTAATTTTCTAAATTCACAATTTTATAACATATTTTTATACAATAATTTGAAATAACATTGGTTTTCCTTAAACTTAAAGATGGTGAAAAATCATTGAAACATGTCGTCGTCATAGAAGAAAAGTATATAAAATAAGGAGAAGGGAATAAAAAAGATGATATAACCTTACTATCAATTATTATTACTCCTTACCAAATAAACATGAATATTATTAGATATAGATTATGTTAGAAGTTAAATTTAATTTGTTTATAATTTCAAGACATTTACAGTACTAATTGATCTTATAAAACAGTTGGCAGTTTACTCAGTTTATTATCAGTTAAATACACTCATGTAAAATAGTTTGAGCATGGTGTCTACAAAACTTTTATTAGCCTATAAGATTCCATGAGTTTTTCCATGTTTACCAGAAAATATTTCCCCACTTAACCCTTTTAGTTTTTCTTGGCAAATGGTATTTTTTCCCCGTTTACCACTTAATTTTGAACACAATCCTAACAGTCTCTAAACATCAACATTCTTATAGATTATTATTCCAGTGTTTAGGGTATTATTTATGTTCCTATGTTAATATGTTATGAAGCAAACCCTGTACAAACATTTCTTGTTAGCAGAATGCTATAGCTTGGCAATGCATTTTGCTAACATCGAGAAACAAAATCTCTCACTTTTGTTTTAAAAATGTTTAGGTGCATAATTGGTTAAGTATTTAAATTCTCTAATTTTCCCTTAGTTTTAATTTTATTCCCAGATATTTCCCTGACATAAAAGAATTCCCTGACTGTTTCAGGTTTTCCCTGTTTGTGCCACCATTTTGGAGCTATGTTGAAGTATGTAGAGTTATTGATGTTCTACTCACTATAGCCACTTTTGATCCAGAAGGGCTGCTGGATGATTGGGCTGCAGCCATAATTCGTGGGAAAGCTTTTGGGACTCCAAATGTCAGCAACTTTAACATTTTTGACTAAAAATAATTTTTAAAATAAATTAGTTGAGTTTTATGAAGTAGTTAATGAAATTAAAACCCTATAATTTAAAAAAAATAAACACTTAAAAATAACTTAAAGAAATATTCGCTTTTCAAAAATTTGCCAGGGAAGGACTAGTATTATATAAATAGCTTCTAGAGGCATTTACTTTTCACAAAAATTCCAGGCAAATATCACTCCCAATGGGTTTGATTTTTAAATGAAATACCCGTAGGGGGCCATTCCAAATAATTTCTATATGTATATAATATATTTCTTTAATCCAATAGAGGACCACTACAATTAGCTTCTAAAACCATTCAACTTTTTACTGTAGCAGTGTAAAGATAATTAGGTGTTATAGGTATATGTAGTTATGGTACAATCTAGATTCCCTCCAAATTGATTGTGACGCTGTTTTCATCCCACAAGGAGTTATCTAACATTGTGCATATAAGTCAGAGACGTTTTGCTTACGGCGTACTATACGGAGGAACTACTAGTGACCAGAACAGGGAACAAACACCCCGTCACAGGGCTCCTATAGCCTATCGTGACCGTACACCCAGAGCAGAGCCACACGTGCAAGAATATGGAGTGAGAATTTTAGGACCACCAACTTCTACTGGTCGGTGATCCTGTCTTCACTGGGTAGCTCAGGAAAACCTATTTGCCTTTCATGGCCTGTGACAGGAGGAGCTGACCTCTCTGTGCGTAACCACCAGCATCACAAGGAGAAGTCAATAGCTCACACTTGGGTATAATCTCAGTTTCCTGAGATAATGACCGTAAGTTGACCATCAGGGACTTCGTGGAGGATGTTCTGAACAGCTATCCCGGCCGAGAATGCAGGGTCTAGGTAAATTTTTCGAAAACAAGTTATTCGAAAATCAATTTATCGAAATCAATTCACCGAATATAAAATCATCAAAAGAAATTTTGTCGAAAATCAATTTTCTGAATGATATGTTTGTCGAAACCACATTTTTCGAAAATCAATTGCTTGAAAATCAATTTCCCGAAGTAAATTCACCGAAAATCAATTGTTCGACGGTCAAATAATCAAAAATGAATTTTTCGAACAATCAATTTTTTAAAGAATAATTTTGCAAATTGCAATTTTTTTTAAAATCAATTTAGCAAACTGCGAGTTTTCCGGAAGCTATTTTATCGAGGACTGGGAATCACCTACCCCTACCCACAACCCCCGTTGGGAGGATTACCCATAACCTAATCTAACTTAACCTAACCTAGAATTTTATTATACTTAGAACTTATCATTCGAAAAATTTATTTTCGAAGACCTCCTTTTTGAAACATTTATTTTGAAAAACAGATTTGAGGTAAATTCATTTTTGAAAAAGAAGTTTTCGAAAAACTTCTCCTTTGAAGAATTTCTAGATCGAAAAATTGGTTTTTGAAAAACTGCATTTCGAAAAATTTATTTCTGAAAAATTTATTTTGAAAAATTTATTTTCCCCTAATTGATTTTCGAAAAAGATGTTTTCGAAAAACGATTAGTTCAAAAAATTGCTATGTCAAAAAATTGGTTTTCGAAAAATTAAACTTTGAATAATTGAATTTTGAAAAACTGATTTTCAAAAAATTGCCATTCGGTAAACTCGCGGGCTACTGAGAATGCATATGCACTACCAATCACTTAATAGCACCCTCATACAGATGGTTCCACAGAGATTTAGCCGCTCAATCCATCTGACTAGATGGCCAGCTACTTCACCCAGCCAAACCAAAAAGGACATTGCTCAGGGGGCCACCAACATGGAGCCACCCCTGAAGGGATTTTGGGCTAGTGAATCTGAGGCATGCAGATTTCTCTTCCCCACACTCTCTCACAGGGAGAGCATCCGGGCTACAAAAAATTATTATATATTATTAATAGCTATAAGTTATTTGAACATTAATGAGAGCAACAACTTAATTAAAGTATTTTATTAAGTCAATGCAAGAGAGTAGAGAAGGTTTGACATTAAATGGTGCAATTAAGTTATTAGGGTCGCAGATGATTTAGCTTTGTTGGTAAATAGTAGGGAAGTTGTTGCAGGAAATGCATAGAATTTATTAAAAGCAGAAGGTTGATAGGTTTAGAAGTGAATGGACATAGAGAACATAAATTGAGGATGATGAGTAAGAGGTTATTAACAGCATATTATTTGACATGGCTTTAATGAGTTTAAATATTTAGGAACAATTTTAACTATAAATAACCATATTGGAGTGTAAATTAGGAAAATAGTACAGTCGGGGAAAAGCATGCCATTAATCAGTGAGTCAATTGTGGACATCTCACCTGCCGTTAAGGAATGTAAAACCCATAATTAACAAAACAATATTCATACTAGTTGTTTTCTATAGGTGTGAAACGTGGTCTTTTACCTTATATGACGAAAACAAATGTAGGATGTTCAAAAATAAGATGGTTTAGAAGATAGCCTATTTGGTCCAAAGAAGGATGACAACACTAAGAAGTTAGTGTTGGTTCTTCCTATTAAAATTGGACTGTACTACTTGTGGAACAAAGTATAGCTGACTTGGCCGAGTTTGCCTGTGAATATTGTAATCTTTTGATTTATCTCACTTTTTACTTTCTATTGAAGAAAAAGAATGTTGTAACTGTAAAAAAGTTGACCTTGAGATTATGATGAAGCTTTACATTTTATACACCCCATAACTCAAAGAACAATTCTGTCTGTCCTCGGGGAGTTGTTTTGATTTTGAATGAAGCCCTTAAATAATTAATAGTTTAATGTTTGGATACAGCAATTTTAACTTTAGCTGGCAAACTTCTTGCAATCATCTTTAGTTCTTAGAACATCTCTGTAGTTTTCAAAAATTGACATAACAATTTTGTTTGGAGTGGATATCTGGGAAGTATTGGTAGATAGCAAAGTAAAGATCACTTAAGGTTAGATGACCTACTGATATAGCCTACTTATTTTTGGAAACTTTGTTTCAAACTATAAGAGAATATTCAAACAAGCAAATACAAATGTTATACCATTAATTTCCCTGTGGTACCATGTGTGAGAACTCCGGCACACCGCCACAGACCACAGTGTGAGAACTACTGCTTTAGAAGCTAATTGGAGTAGCCAATACCAAGATTTAAAAAAAAATTTGTATGCCCCTTGAAGTTATTTAAAGAGTAGGCCTACCTAGACTTTAAATTCCCGGTAGACAGCTAAAGTCGAGCACTTTTCTCGAAGTTTTTCTTATGCACAAAATTCAAGCATAATTCCTGGTTTTTCCAATCAGTGGCCACCCTGTATAGATGTTTAAATGAGTGTCTTTTTTTTTATCACTGCAACTTACTATCCATTTGGGTTATATGCTTATGTATTAATTACTCTAATGGGTTAGGGATGAGGGAGGCTGTATTTAGAGGAATGTACCCGCATTTGCATGGAGCAAGAATAGGGACCATTTTGGAAAAAACTACCGTCAATACACCCCACCCAGATTGAACCACAATCTCCCCGTTGTGTGAGCAAGTTAGTGCCTTAGACCATATGGCCACCAAAGCAGGTTCAATGAATGCTATTGTCTCAATATGGCACCAAAAATATTTTTATTTTAATATGCAATAGCTTAGTTAAGATCATTATAAACTATCTCATCCTATCAAAACCTAACATTACATAATGTCAACATAATTCTTCTGAAATATCTTGAACTAAAATATTGTATCAATTGACGAACATACCATTTTGATCAAATGTTCTTTTTTTATTCCTATTCCAGTCATCATAAATATACCTTAATAAATGCCAATTAATTTATTATTTCTAACAATATTATCACAGCTTGATCGAAATTTGTATATATTGATGTATGAAAGGTTAGGTCAAATAAGATTAGGATATTTTTCATTATAAACATATTAATTACTGAGCAACAAAATTATATGATTGTGCGCCTCAATATTTCCATCACCATTGAAATATATTAACCTTCGTGACAAATTCTTGTCTTTCTTCTGAGTAACTTACCTGATAATTTTTGCGCAGTAATCTTACTGCAAAAAAGAAAACATGCATATTTGTTGGTGGTTTCCAAATTTCTGAGTTAAAGGGTAAAAAAAAAATATTGTATAGGTACCAATTGTATTTGGTGAAATATAAATAAATGGTAAGTACTTATTTTAAACATAGTTTGAATGCATTCAAATTGAAATATATATTATTAGATTTTGTAAAGGGTGACTTGTTAATAACGCTTCAAATTGTGTGCCACTCAAAATGTCTTTTTCAAAGCCTTTAAAATGCAAAATCGAAGAGGAAAGTCGTGTGTTTGAGGAAAAATGGGAGGTGAGATATTTGTTCAACAAATAAATAATAACAATGTTTGTCTTGTACTCACAAGGAGAAGTTTGATTTATTTGTTCGAAAAATTAGGTAAGATAAATTGAACAAGTTGAAATTAGGTCATAAAAAACAACAAAATAATTTTCAATGTGTTAGTAAAATAAATGAGATAGCAGTAAAATCCAGTTATACCTTGTCACATTTGATTAGCTCCCAGAAGTCCGCCACACCCACAATAACCTAACCGTTTTATGCCAAGATTAGAAAAATAAATGGAACCGAGCGATAAATTTAGTTCCAAAACTTCAAATAGATGGCAATATGGTAGAGAAGTAGTTTTAAAAAATCCCATAGAGAGTACTAGAGTAAAATATTAGTTTAAAAACATCTCATAGAATGCGCTAGGATTAAAAAGAGGAAACTTAGTTCCAAAACTTCAAATAGATGGCAATATGGTAGAGAAGTAGTTTTTAAAAAATCCCATAGAGAGCACTAGAGTAAAATATTAGTATAAAAACATCTCATAGAATGCGCTAGGAATAAAAGAATAAAATTATTAACTAAGAATCTGAGGAGAGAGCCAAGATGGTTTTCTACATTTTGTATATAATGACCCTACAAATAATAAGTGTGGAGCCTGATCCAGCTGAGTTTATAGGATAAACGTACACAATTACATTACATAAGTGTGGAATGTGGATCTGCCATTTTTTTTTATAAATAGATGTATTTAAAGTTAGATTTTAATCATCTGCAGCACCGCCAGGTTTAAGGTACCACAGTTTCTATATTTGAATCTGCGGAATGAGCACACTTAGTGGGAATTATAGTTCTAGGTATAAAAAGAGACCCCCTCAGGATGTCCCTCCTTCCGTTTTTATGTGTTTCCCTGTCCTTGCCTTTTTTTTACTGTTTAAAGTCTGCCCGCGAGTCGCAAGCAGCGCCAGTTGCTCCGCTTGGTTTTATAATTTATTTTTATTCCCTCCCTTAGTTTCTTAACACCGGACGGGCAGAAATAGCCCGCCGGGGATAGTTCCTTTTGTTTTTTTATTTTAGTTATTGCTTTTCACGCCAGGGCTACATATGGAATTGTCATAGTAGCCCTGACAGAGTATTATTAAGTATTCACGACCGACCCCGGTGACTCGGTCGACCGGGGACTTATTTCTCTTTTTTCTTTATCTTTTCTCTTCCCCATTGTTTCCGTCCTCGTGTCGTTCTTCGTATTTGTACCCTGGGTACCACCATGGTCCAATTGACCCAGTATGTGCGGTGGGGTGAATTTTTGTTAAATTTTCCCACCCCTACCCCAAGGATTGCACTAATCAGCCCGCCAAGGCGCTAAAGAAAATCTTCATGTTTTAATTGTTCTGTATACCGTTAGTATTTGAGAGCCCTACGGGGCTGGTGTTTACTGTTTTTGTTCAATATGTTTCTTGTCATTACATGTTTAATTTTTGATGTTGAAATAAAATAACGCTTACAAACATAAAAAGAGACCATATATAGGAGTGGAACCTGGTTCTGCCGTTATTTTCAGATAAATGGCCTTTAACCTATATCAACCTAATACATAGCTGTAGAACGCTAGTTTAAGGTACCACACTTTCTATATTTGAATCTGCGGAGCTAGCACACATGGTGGGAATAATAGTTCTTCAAGTATACAATAACTTTACATAAGTGTGGAGCCTGGTTCTGCCGTTATTTTTGGATGTAAGCCTTCAAACCATATTGGATTCGAAAATAGCACTGTACGACCACCCGTTTAAGGTGCCAAAGTTTCTATATTTAAATCTTTTATAAAGAAAAATTTTGTATGAAAAATCGATATTTTTTTAGTTATTTTGAATTTTTGTGAAGTGTCTAGCAATTTTGTAGTATTGAAATACACAATACACCCATTTAAATCTACAATTTTATCTGATCGGGTCTTGTGAACTTTTTTATGTACGTTAATTTGAGCCCTTCCTCTTACCATATACGTTGACTGCCAGGGACAGCTAAAGTTTTTATCCTATCGTGGTATGTAAAATCTCCTTAGGTAGGTAATACCGAAGCCTTCCTTTTATAAAGAGAAATTTTATATGAAAAATCGATATTTTTCCAGTTATTTTGAATTTTTGTGAAGTGTCTAGCAATTTTGTTGTATTGAAGTACACGACACATAATTTAAATCTACAATTTTATCTGATCGGGTCTTGTGAACTTTTTTATGTACGTTAATTGGAGCCCTACCTCTTACTATGTACGTTGACTGCGAGGGAAAGCTAAAGTTTTTATCAGACCGTAACATGTAAGCTCTCTTTAGGTATGTAATTCCAAGGCTTTTCTTTTGTAAATAGAAATTTTGTATGAAAAATCGATTTCGATTTCTAGTACAAGCAAGTGTCGTGTGATAGTAGCTTTAGTCTGTCACATTTTTATTTCAGTATACAATATTATAATAAAGTCCCAAATTCAATAAAATTAAATTTAAACTTTATAAAAAAGAGCTTGCTTGATTTTTTTTAGAACAAATATCCAAAGCTCAATATAGGCTACCTAGGCCTACAGTAAGAAAGTATTTAGTTATTTAGGCCTAGTAACAAAGTAGCCTAATTCTACTTAGAGTACTATACTAGTGATGTATTCCAACAAAATAGAAAATCCATAAAACCAAACCCCAGACGATTAAGATTGAATGAAAGGGGACGCGAGAAAAGGGCATTGTTTTTGTAGTTTTGTGGCATAAAACTATTTTTGTCCAAATTAAACCAAATATTTCTCCAGTAGAAATATAATAGTTTAGTTTTCTATGCATGCTAATATCAACAGTTCTATAATATCTGTAAAAGGTGTCTTGGAATTTATTGACAACATTTTCTCGTCATTTAAAAAGTTTGTCATCTAATGGCACTCAGCACATTACTAATATTAGCATGTGTAGAAAACTGAATTCTAACAAAAATCATAACTGAAGAAATAAAATCATACCATTGTGCTTATTATGTTTTATAAGATTAAATTAACATGTATATTAAATAATTAATGAAAATACTACAGTAAAAATAAGAATTAGTGTGCACAAGGCCATGGTCCCAGCTACAAGGCAGCTAAGTGGCTCTAGGTACAAGTGTAGGTAATTTTTTGTTAGAACTTAGAATGTTAGTGTAACCATATTAAACAAAATTAAATGTTTAATATTGTATTCTATACTACAGACTGTAGTGATATAATAATTAGTAAAAGAACAGTTAATTATGCTTACTTTTGTGGCCAAAAATGTTGTAGTTGGAGAGTAAAAATTCACTTTTGAAGACCAAATTATATAAAAGACTTAAAACAAAAACAAATAGGCTCTGATTCCCGCCAAAACTTAATGTTAACATGCAAACAGTTAACGAACATGAATATGACTGAGAAATAAATGTTACCTTACTTTATTATTGAGTGTGGTCCTAGGTACATTGTGTCTCTAGGTATAAGGGTCTCCCCTACTTTTGATATAATTTCACCACTTATACTATTCAATTTTAGGATATTTTATAAAAGTAATATCCTGTGGCTCTGCTATAAACTAACCATTTTTACACTAATTATTAAATTTTTTTAATGAAAATTTGTGGCTTATCAAAATAATGTCAGAAAGTAGTATTCTACCGGTCAAAATAATATCTATTTCCGGTCCATGTACAATCGCTGGAGACTACAGAGTTGGCAATATTGTCTACTATTATACTTATACACCTAATTTTGATCGCTCTGGTTCACTTCAAATAAACGTTCGATTCAAATTTAAAATACGTTAGAAACAAAGAAAAAGTACTAGTAGATTAGGAATTTTATTGGAACGTTTAAAATTACTTTAATACCTATTAGTATTAAAAAGTGTTATTATTTTATTTGTTGACATGGCAGATCAATTTAAAAAGTTCCAGAACAATACTACAGCAATAATTATTTTCAGCTCAGATTCAAATGATGATTCATTTGAAAACATATCGAAAAATTATTCGTCCGACAGTGACAATACTATTGATATCATTGACGTGTCTTACAATGAAAATGTAACTACTAAACCTAAAATTAAAATAAATTATAAAAGAATCAAGCAGGTCTCTGAATCTGATTCAGAAGACGATATTTCAGCTATAAATACTCTTGGTAAGAAAGTTCTTTTATTTTCTAAATAGTTAACAAATTAGAAATCTTCATTTTAAGGGGTTAGTACGCAAAGAGGGGGAAATTCTTTGCATTTTTTTTTGTGTAACCTTGGCTGTATCCGAATAGTTCAAGGCTCCCTAGTCGAAACCATTAGTTTAAGACTTGATGCAGTCTTGACGATTTTACACTTCTCGCGCTGTTCATAGCGAAGACTGCCTCAAAATACTCGAACGGCAACTTATTTAAAATAGCGGAGAAACGTAAGTCAGTGCTTTAGCAGACGAAACGATAATACTGAAACAATTGTTAGTCAAACACCGCGAGAACAGCGCACGTCTGGCAGCCTTCGTTTCCATGGTGACCAAGACCCCGAGAAGACTGCATAGGTATTGTTCGCGACTATTCAGACAGATCTACACTTGGTCACGTGATTTTACCAATGCATCTATAAGGGCACGAGTCAAGGCAACGCCGCATAAGTAGACTATTCAGATACAGCCTATGTGTAGTGGAATTTTCTTTTAACATCTTTAGCTCTGGCTTTTCTGCAATCAGTCAGATGTGCACGTGTAATATGTAGTGTAGTCATTTTAATCCAAAATTCTGCAATCGTTTTAAAAACTCATACAAGCAAGAGACTTGGACCATATGGCTGAACAGTCCGTCTAAGGGCCCTTAGAGCCAAGTGCACTAAAAAGTTGCATTGGTGTTGACGTTTACGTCTTAGGCCGGAAGTAATTTTTGATAGTGTCTAAATTCTTTTCCAAGTTAGCGCACTTGACACTAGGGTACATCGCATGTGCCCTAGTTCACATTGTATGTGCCTTTGTTTGCAAACTGGAGTTAAAATAATGTTATTTATTAAATGAAAGTCTTATACATTGTGTGGGAATAGAATAAAAAAATACACAAACTGTAGAATAAAACAAATATCTTGTGTTCTTTGTTGATATAGATAAATTAATTGGCTAAATTTATTGTTGAAGTCTGAAAAACCCTATTCACAAGAAAAGTATTTTCACTCTTTTAAGGTTGACAAGTCAAACTAGACTACTTGAGAATAAATATAACTTGATTGATTTAGGCCCTAAGTAAATTAATGAGGGAAAATAATAATTACTATACTATATATTTAATAATAGTTACATATAAAAATAAGCAAAGGTTTCATACCTGATTCATTTGTCCTTTTAGTTGTATCAATCTCATTTGTATTTGACTTTTATTGGGAATCTTGGCTTTGGGAATTACTCTCACATTCAATTTCATCCTCACCATCAGAAGAGACAACATATTATTATTATTATGATATATTATTATGTATGGAATGCTATAAGTCACATAGTTCTGCTGCAAACTCAGTCCGTTGAACATACTAAATCCAATGCCTAAGAGCGTTATGCAGTTCTTCTACGCTTAATGGTCCTGTCTTCCTATCAATTGAAAATGGTTTCATATTTCTTATAGCCCAGAAACAATAAGCAGTTATTATCTGCGATGTAATCAACAATGAATACTTGTCGATTAAGGTTTGATGCTCAGTCGCTACCATTGTAACTGTCAATTTACGTCTTTCTGGTAAGTCGACTGAGTCTTCTGGTTCATAAGTTGGTGAAGGCTCCTGTTCATTTACTAGCCAAGGTGGTACATGCCACCTTAATTCTGCATTTAGTATTTGTTTGGGTGTCATGCCCCTGGAAATATAATCAGCAGGATCGTCTTGAGAACGTACATGTGACCATTTATGTGTCAGTGTTAACTCTTGAATCTCTGCTACCCGGCTAGCTACAAATGTTTTCCATTGGGTGGAATGTGCATTCAACTATGCTAAAACTTTGGTTGAATCAGACCATAAAGTGCATTTGCTGAAGTTGCAATTAAGATAAGCAAGTGTCTTATGAACTAGCTGTGCTAATAACGATGCTGCACAAAGTTCAAGTTTGGGAAGTGTCACCTTCTTGAGTGATGCAACACGCGACTTAGAACATAATAGATTTATGGTGGTGTTTCCTGTATAGTCTGTGCATTTGATCTAGATGCTTGCATCGTAGGCGACCTCTGAAGCGTTGCAGAATCCATGAATTTGAACGTCAACTTGCTGATTGTCTGAATGGTACATGAAGCTGAATTGAGGTGGATTAACTCTTCCTTGTATGTATTCCATACTGTGAGATGAGTTGTGGGTAATGGTTCATCCCATCCTATCTTGAGTTGCCACACTTGTTGCGTGACAACCTTTGCCTTGAGTATTACTGGCCCAATAAGTCCTAGTGGGTCAAATATATGTGCTATATCTGAAAGTACAGTGTGTTTTGAGCACTTATTCACACTGTTGTCTTGTCCTTTAGAATAGTGAAAATAATCTAAAGGAGGATGCCACAATATACCTAGTGTTTTTATATACCTTCCATCATCCTTATGGATCCCATGATGAGTTGTTCATTTCCATGTCAAAATCAGCTATTATCTCTAAATTGTTTGAAAACCTTTTCCTCAATTGAAACCCTCCACGGTGAAGCATGTCTGTGAGTTGCTCTCGAAGTGCCCGTGCTTCAGATACAGAGTTTGCACTTGTTATCACATCAGCTACATAAAAGTCTCTCATTACTACCTGTGAGGCCAACGGAAAGTCTTATTGTTCATCTGACGTAAGTTTTTGAAGACATATGGTCGCTAAAAAGGGTGCTGAAGCAGTATCATAAGTTACTGTTGTAAGCCAGAATATCTTGATAGGTTTCCCAGGGTTATCTTGCCAGAGGATTCTTTCTAGATTAGTATCTGCTGGATCCACCTGTATCTGCCTATACATCTTTGTAATGTCAACAGCCATGACAAATTTGTGTAATCTGAATCTGGCCATTATTGAAAATATGTCTTGTTGTACTGTTGGCCCGACCTTAAGTGTGTCATTAAGAGAAACTCCTGTTGAAGATCTTGTGGCTGCATAAAATACAACACTGAGTTTCTTAGTGCTGCTACTCTCGTTTATTACCACATTATGTGGTTTCGTACTCATTCATGAAGCTAATATAAGTGTCGGTATGTTAATTAGCTCACTCTTGGTATGGATAAGTGATTGAAATGTGTCATAAAAATCCAACCATTGGTCGTAATTTCCTTGAAATGTTGGTAAATTAATTACTGGTAACCTAATGGCTTCTCTGTGTGTGGTTTGTGTATGTGTGACTAGGAGTGGCTTTGTTTGACAACAAGCCAGCTGCATGACCTTGAATGTATGTGTGACTAGGAGTGGCTATTGTTTGACAAAAAGCCAGCTGCATGACCTTGAATGTATGTGTGACTGTAGGAGTGGCTTTGTTTGACAACAAGCCAGCTGCATGACCTTGAATGTATGTGTCTACTGAAGCTGCGAGATAGAGATATATGTTTTCAAATGTCTCCCTTTCACGTGTATGTACTAATGAATCGTCAAGTGATTCAATTTGTAACTGTACATTTTCAAAATCTATCCAACATTGTTATAGTTTTGATAATCTTAATTTCAATTGAATTATTGATCGATTGTGATCAAAATTCTCAAAGTATGTTTTAAATCTAGTTATCTGCTCCTTTATTTGGCCTCTTTTTAAAGTTGGTTTTTTTGATTTCCTCATCCATGATTCGTACACTAAAATTGAATTACAATTTACACATACATTTTTTGGCTTGTCTTAGGAAAGGAATCAAAGATAAATAACGAATAACTAACTTGTTAATTATTTTGAAATTGGATTTGAAATCATTGTTGGTTAGTGGAAAGTTATATGGAAGGAAATATGAATGCACTCACCGAAATTGTCTATTAATAACACTAAAATTGATTTGGTTGTACTTTCACGTTTTGATTGTTGCACATGTTTGATTGCATCTCACTTAGCTCACTTTTGTGATGCACTTCAATTTGCTGTTTACACTAGTTAATCTCGGTTGGAGGACCAATATATTTTGTTGATTTATTAGTGAACTGCACACTATTTTATTTTATATTACACTACCACATCTGACTGTCCCGGTCCACTGCTCGACCAAGAGTCCTGGCTTACTCTCACACACAGATACAGCTGACACTTCTTCCCCTGGCGGCGACATCAAAAACACTCTTATCACCTAGGATGCAACAATCATATTCTATAAACAACGTTGTAATTGACATTGTTATAGCAGGACTTACTGTACCCTTTTCACATGAGAATAGGATTATAGGGACCCCTTTCAAAGTAGGCAAACTATGTTTTTTTTTATCTTGGAATCGGCTCCTCAAAAAGTTGTACCGTAGCCTTATTCCTAAACTAGGGTTTGCATAATTTTCCTCTGCCCAACATTTTGGGGGTTGACTCGCTTAGAGTAACTACTAAACTCCACATTTGTGACAAGCTAATGAATGCCTTGAGTTGTAGTTGAAAAAACAACTTAGTTAATTTAGATATTGGATTACTTAAGTAGGTAGTGTTTTATCAAATGGTTGAAACCGTAAGATATTTAAATTTAACATATTGACTAAAAATATACACGATTACATTTTTTTGCCCTATTTTATCTATTTTTAATGATACCTAATTACCTTTAGTTACTTTACTTTGTTATTTTAAGTACATTTACATGGGAAATATAATTTTTCTTAAGGTGTCTTTAAACGGGCCATATTTTACTGCAATAGTTTTGCTGCAATTATGTAGCCAGTACATGGCTGGCTATATTGCAGCCATATATTGAAATATTGTCGTGTGGCACGGCAATATAGCCGGTAGTTGTTGACTATTGCAGTTAGTTGCTTGTGTGTTGTTGGTGTTGTCAACCTGGTGTGGAAAACTTTTCGAATGTCTCGGCCATATTTATTTCTATCTCCCTTTCACTCTGCACTCTGAATAGGTACCTCAAACTATTGTAGGAATCTCCAGTTGCCAAAAAACGGATTGTGATAGTCAATCTGGTATTTGGTTTAGCTTGCCTCATATTTGTAGCTTTTTTTAAAAATTCTTGGGCCAATTATATTCAATGACTGCTCAAAATCACTTTTGACATTCTTGCAAAAATTTTAGACAGATAACTTTCTAGTGTTAATTCCAGGGTTAAATTATTTATTGTATCACTTTTGTTTTTAAATCTAAAGCAGGATAAATTCTACAGAAACAAGTACAGTATAATTCATATTTTGTTGTGTCCGCCACTTATTGCCAAGAGTTTGCTATGGTGTAAACAGTCAATCATACGGCAATGTGTGGCTGCAAACATTGCTTAGTAATCCTGGCTGAAAACATTGCACAGCCACAAGCTGCACTTGTGTTGATGGTAACATTGCAAAACAAGACTTTTGGGAAATATTTTCGGCAATTTGCAATTTTAATTGACTGTTTAAAAGCACCTTTTGTCTTGATTTTTATTTCCTGTTCTTTCACTATTGGCAAATATAGGACCGGCCTTAAGGCTTACTACGGTGCCTTGTGTGAAAGCCTAAACAGGCACCCCAACCCCAGCCTTCTTGCCCCCTATCCTCCCGCCACCAGAAAGTAGAATAAAAGTTTAAAATGTACAAAGTTTGGAGAGGGTAGGGGGGGGGGGAGGGTGTTGTAAAGATTAAAAAGAGATTATATCTAAAAAAGTTTTTTAATTTTTAAAAATTGGTGCTGATATGGCAAATATATCTCACAGAATTTCATCTGGTGACCGCAAATTGTAGGGTGAGAAGAATGTTTTTTTTTCTCTTGAAATTAAAATATTATAATTGATTTCTAAAATGAAGAAAGATACAAATTAAAATCTAGAAAATTAAGTTACTTTCCCATAAAATGTATACAAATATGCTCTCTTGCTTTTTATTGATATTTCACACATTTTCCATAATCTTTACACAGACTTTTTAAAAATGAAAAAAAACCGTCATTTTGAAAAAAAATATTTTTTTAATATTCTGGTAGATTAAAAAAAAAGTGATAATCTCTGTCTGAATCAAAAATGAAAAGTTGACTTTATTAATTAGCTTTTAAAAAAATAAGAAGCTAAAAACATTTTTGCCAAGGCTATGATTGCTAAGTTTATTTTATCAGAAATATCTATATGCAGGTTAAAACTTGTTTGAAAGCCTAACAATCAAAACAATCAAATGCATCATTTAATAATCACTGGGGCACTGTATTATTTACACAAAACAAGATTAAAAACACTTATCACCCACTGTAACACTGCATAAAATCAAGTTAATGTAACTAATACTCAGAAAAAACTTAACATTTCCATCTCATCAGCTTTGACCAGTGTTTTCAACTCATCAGTATGGAATTATGACTTTCCAAGTGTTGAAAATTAGGTATTTTAGGTATTTAGACAAAGTTTTTGACAGGGAAAGAATAAATGAAAACTTGTTTTAGTAAATTATTTTCATATTATTTTTAAATCTCCTATATTTTACCACCCCCTAAAACCCACTGTCCCATGCAAAAGCACATGTTGCACCGGAGCCGGCCCTGGTCGAAATATAGCCTATCTGAAACATTCAGCAATAAAAGTAATTTCAATCTCAGGTGTGAGTTTTGAGAAAGTAAATAAATGCCCAATTAGTCCACGGTTTATTTATTTATTCCATAAAATATGTAAATGCAAAGTAAGATGATAATAAAATTTAGGATACTTTTTTTTTCTTCTAAAGTTTACCCCACACACAAAACATTTGTATTTATTTGTCAATATTAGTTTTTTAAAACTTGAACATTGTTGTTTGACCCGCATCGAGTGCAGCATGGTCTAAGGCACTACTCTTGCAGTAGACTAGACTAGACTAGACTAGACTAGACTACAGATGGCGGCGAGATCGAGGTTTGAATCTTAGCTGAGTGTATTGAGGGTAGTTTTTACAAAATTGTTTTTCACTTTCCCTCTACACAAATGGGGGTACACTTCCTATAAATATCACCTTCCTGATCCCTAAAACTATTGGTGTAATTTGTACATAACGATATAAACCGAGCAAGTAGTAAAATGCGATGCTAAAAAAAAAGTTGCTTGGTTTCAGAAACCATAAGCTTAGCCTACTAAAGTAGGCCTAAATATGGTTTGGCATATCACCATTTAAAGTAATAAATTAGTTTCCCAATCTCTCAAAAACATAACCCAACCCCAAAAAACTAGCTGTTATTAACCCTGGTTCTATTCAACCTTTGGAAAAGTTAATCATCCCCATTCTTGTACAAAATAGCTAATCCAAATTACCATAGAAAAATTCAGCACATCTTGCTACACACATTTTAATTACTATTATGGAGTTTGAATGAAGAAGGTAAAATTGAGAGGAAATGTACTCACACTTGCACGGAGGGATAGTGGGAAACTATTTTGTAAAACTAGAATTAACACACTGATTAGCCTGACATTGAGTTTGTGTACTCACCAATGTGGCTAGCTACCATAGTAATAATAATGTATTTGTTTATACTGTATATTAGTTTTATATAATATAAAAGCATATAGTATACAGGTTTTATAGATGAGTGATATTAAACTTTTAGGTATGTATATACGTAACTCTTCTAACATGTGATTTATTCTTTGTTTCAGCTGTGTCAGGAAAACCAAATAATTACAGTAGGCCTATCAATGATAATGAACAATCGACTAGTGTTTTACAAAAACGTTCACTATCTCGACTATCAGAAGACAAAACAAACATTTCACATTCTGACGATGAACACAACGATGTGGCAGTCTCAGAATTGCAAGAAGAATCCGATAGTATTCCTGAAGAACTTTCAATGTCCAGAAGGCAAAATGAATTGAATATAAATGATGACGAACAATCAGGGGGTCCTCATTATAATTCATCATCTAAACAATCAGAAGACATAATAAATATTTCAGATTCTGACGATGAACACAACGATGTGGCCATCTCAGAATTGCAAGAAGAGTCTGATAATATTCCTAAAGAACCATTGTCTGCTTTTCTATCACTTGAACACAATGTAGAAGTAATCAGTTCTGGTCCAGAGCAAGAAGAACTCGAACCACCTGATTATGAAAATCAGTTTAAAATACAGCAACAGTTCCTACTAGACAAGATAGTTTCATTGAACAGAGATTTAGACAGGATTAAAACCACGCTTAGAACTGTGAATTTATCGAGCTTGCCAGATCGAGGAGTCAGGCTCCAACTCTCGGTGACCGAAAAGCAAGCAGAGATCCAGCACTTCAAAGAGAAACTTTTGAAACTCCAGTCTGATCAAATTCAATCGAGCAACTCTGCACCCCCTGGCCTATCTGGTGATGCCAACCTACCTACAGCAACTGCTTTGTTAGTGGAGGCCCCACATGGGTTCGGCAAGAAGGCTTTGGAGACTCATCGTGTCCAGAAAGCGCTCACAGAAGAGGCTATAACACAACTTCACAGCTCTCTGAACAAGTGTCCTGGTGAAGACATATTTGCAGAGGATCCTAAGTACTTGAAGGCGGGATGTCAGTTTGATGCCTCACCAGAAGCGGGCGCTGGCATGGCTTATGTGGAGAGAATCCCAGTCGCCTTCTGGTGGGATCCTGGCCGATGACATGGGGCTGGGGAAAACTTTGACTATGATCTCACTTGTCCTCAAGAGCCAGGAAACGAGGACAAGAAACGACAGCAGTAGTGAAGAGGATAGTGAGAAGGAGAATTCTTTGCTTGACTCAAGGAATGAGAAGATGGAACGAGGAGGAACCTTGGTAGTATGCCCAGCAACCCTTCTTGGTCAGTGGGAAGGAGAGGTGAACTCTAAGTGTAAGAGAGGTGCTGTTGATGTTGAAATATACCACGGCTCTAAGCGGGAGGTCAAACCCAGGCGCCTCGCACGTCGTGATATTGTTATAACCACTTTTAACCTTGTCTTGACAGAAGGTAGCCAGAAGGCTGTTGACAATGTCTCAACTAACCGCAAGAAAGGAGTTCTTCACAACATCAAGTGGGAAAGGATAATCCTAGATGAAGCACACGTTATCCGGAACCATAAGAGCAAGACCTCACTGGCCGTATTCCAACTACGAGGCCGATATCGTTGGGCACTCACAGGTACACCTATCCACAACAAAGAGCTGGACCTGTATTCTCTTCTCAAGTTCCTGAAATGCACACCATTTGATGACTATATGGTCTGGAAACGCTGGGTAGATAACAAAAACTTAGCCGGCCAGCAACGACTAAAGACTGTGATGAACTCCATCATGCTTCGTCGAACTAAGACTCAACTCCAACAGGAAGGTTCTCTTCAGTGCCTACCTCAGAAAGAGTTTCATCTTATTGACGTCTCTTTAGATGAAGAAGAGTCTAAAGTTTATCAAAAAGTTTTGGTCTTTTCAAGAACACTATTTGCACAATTCTTGCACCAGAAAGCTGAGAAGGAACAGTTGACAATGATGGGTTGTGAGCCATCAGAGGCATCCAACCCTTTCAACCCCAAAGGCCAACTGGCAGCTTGGTACCAGAAGCTAAGTGGAATGGATAACATAAAGTCATTTGAGATCCTGGTGCTGCTGCTTCGACTGCGTCAGCTCTGTTGTCACCCCTCTCTTATATCCTCCATGTTAGATCGCGACAATTGTGATACCGATTGTATTGAGGGTGCCGACGAGGACTTGGTGTCTGCACTTGGCCGGCTAGGTCTTGAAAACCGTGAAGAGGTGTCATCAAGCAGTAGGCCATCTATAGACCAAGTGATGAAGGATAATATATTGAGCAGCAGCAACCCGGTATTTAATAAAGACAGAGTCAGTTCTAAAATGAAACTATTGTTGGAAACTCTGCAAGTTAAAGTGTTTGACACAAAGGAAAAAGCTGTAATTGTGTCGCAGTGGACAAGTATGTTGGAACTGCTGGCACAACACCTGCGCTCACAAGGAGTTTCTTGTGTTACTCTGTGTGGCTCTGTACCTGTGAAGGATCGAGCTGCCCTGGTTGACTCCATCAACGGGACATCACACCGACCTCAAGTGATGCTGTTGTCCTTGACAGCTGGAGGTGTAGGTTTGAACCTTGTTGGCGCCAATCACCTCTTCTTGTTTGACCTACATTGGAACCCACAACTGGAGGCTCAGGCTTGTGACCGAGTGTATCGTGTGGGGCAGACACGTACTGTTCATGTGTACAAGTTCGTTACTCAGGAGACCATTGAGCAGCGTATTAAGCTACTGCAAGATCAGAAGGTGTCATTGGCAGATGGAGTGTTGAGTGGAACGCGGGAACGTCAACACACTAAATTGTCTCTTAATGACCTCAAGATGCTCTTTAATGTTTGAGATTTTTGCCATATTTTGTAGATCCATTCTCATTTATATTGGGTTGTTTTTTCTTATTTTATTCCATAGTAACAAGATTGTGGGAAATGTGATGTAATTTATACAGTAAAGTAGTGGTTTCTAAAGGAGATGCTGCAGAACCATGATGGTCTTCCAGAGGTGCCATGAAAGTATGGGAACATTGATAATTAAGTTCACGTGTCGTTAGTGTTTAAGTTCATATTGATTTATTTATAAAGTAAAGTTTTAATCATTATTCGACACGGTGTGTCCTCCTTCCGCCAAAACTGACACAACACTGGTGATGGGGAGTGGGATGGCCGTGCGCTGGAATCAATTTGTCAGCGCCTAACACATGTTTGTGTGCATGCACTCATTTTAAATACGATTTTTGTTTTTTAAGCCTTATGACCCACAGGTAGATTATTTTCATGCAAGAATTTATGTATACTTGTGTTTTATTTTTGTATTATTCTGTTTGTTTTTGTTTACAATCTTTTCAACAAGTGTATTGATTTTTAAACAGCCTTAACTCTTTGACTAACAATATTTATGTACATAATCTTATTAAGTGTAGAATTATATATGCTAGTACCTATATATGTGTACACTTTGTTTTACAATGAATATATCAAAGTACAAATAGGTGTTAAAACTTAATATTTTAATGAATAGGTGTAAAATAAGACTCTGTTTGTAATTTTATATATAATAAAAAAATTAGGACCTGTCAAAGTACAAATAGGTGTTAAAACTTAATATTTTAATGAATAGGTGTAAAATAAGACTGTTTGTAATTTTATATATAATAAAAATTTTAGGACCAGTTGTATACAAATATCCTAACTAACCAAAGTTTTTGTTTCAATGATTTATCTAAATTGATTGTTTTGTAAATGGAGTGAAGTAACTTGGGTGAGTCAATCTGAAACAGTCTGTGTTTTGCTTTTTGTATATTGGAATCTCTCACACGTCCAATTAATCTATACGAATTTAACTGAATGTGCTTGAAGGAGATTTGCTGTTCCTTTAGTTTGTCTCAGAGCCCACATGCTTCTTTTTCTTGTAGTTAAACTCTTGCAAAAATCGTAAAAAAAAATTGTTGAATTTTGCCATATGTCAGAAATTTAAAACTAGCCATTGCCAATAACCCTTTGATTAATGAGCATTGTTAATTTGGAGTGGCTCCTTAACCTCCTGGTCAACAATGATGAAAGTGAATTTTTGTTTTTATGGATTTAAATTATTTATTTCTAACTGTTATTTGACATGATTGCTGTTAAATGCAATGGTTCTGCAATGTCAACATCACTAAGCTTAAACATGAATTTCTCAAATACTATAGTTGCAAATTTGCTCTGGCACGAGTATACAACTGTTGCAACTTTTTTATTTGTCAAACAAGGATCATACTAGTGGCAAGAACTATGATGTTACCAAATTGTTATGATACATTTTATAAAAATATTTACTAATCTGTGAGCCTAACTTTCTTCCAAGTCTATGTTAAAAGGATATAATCTTTTTCCAACCCAAAATAAACACTAACATTTGTTAGCTTATTCTAAATTGCTATATTCCATTTATAACTTATTTTTTTATTTGTTAGCATTTGATGTCCCAGAGAGCTGTGTGGCTCTTATAGGAATGGTACACAATATATTTGGTTAGACACAGTAATAATTAGTATTAATAGATACAACTGCTACTTGATAAGCTACAAAAATTACATTGGATTATTTATAATTAGGATTGCTAAAGTTAACAAAATCAGGTTTCATAGCAGGTGATCAATGATTACAATAAAACATAACAAGAATGACCAGTAGTAAATATATTGAAAACCAAGGAAAGGAAAATAGACTACCTATTTGAAAATAACTAATTATTTGGAACAACATATCTTGGAAATATGCACAAGACAGATCAACACATAGTAATTATAACATACAAGAATACAAAAGCATTAATTATGTTAAAAGTACACGCAAACCTTCAACAAATGAAATATAAAAAATAAGTCCTATTTATTAATAATTTTTTTAGTTAAGACAACGTTTGACCATTAATGTACAAATTCCAGGCATATTGCTTTACTTCATTCGAACAAGTTAATTTTTTGTATTTTTTTATTTTCAGGAAGAGCGTTATAGTATTTGATAATAATTAATAACGTTGTGCTATTGCAACCATATTTAAGAGATTTATGTTGCAATTCATGTGTAGGCTCATGGCTACGGTGGTCATAGTTGTGAGTAAAAACTGTATTATGTACTAACATGTAAAGGCAAAATGTAACTAGATCTATAAAAAATTTTGAAGGAGTATCGTATTGGAGGTTGAATAAACTAAGGGCCAATTTTTGCAATACTTCTAATTCATGACCCGGTTTTCTTGCTACATTTTTCCCATATAATATCCATGTACTGTAAATGAGTATGTACCATAGCCTAATATATTATATATTTCTGAGTAGTTTTCTAGAAACACTGTACCTTAATCTTGATAATATTCCAATAACTGGAATTTTTTCCATTTTTTATACTATCAATTTATTCACTCCATCTCATGATATGGTCATTAATTAGCCCTAATTAGCTCACACCAGTTACTCTATTGATGATGGTATTGTATAATTTTATAGAATTGCTGGGAATAGCTTATGGCTGGACTTATGTATGATCATATAATTTGTTTTTTGACAAGTTAAATAGTTTATTTTTGGTAAACCATGATAGAATATTTAGATCGTGCATATGAGCTAGTATTGATTCTGTAGTTTTTCCCATGTGAAATAAGTTAGTGTCATCAGCAAAAAAACACCCGCCTCTGTGGCGTAATTGGCTAACGCGCTAGTCGTGTTGAGCCCGACTGCCGAGGACGAGGAGATCGAGGTTCGAATCTCGGTTGGGTGAACTGGGGGGGTTTTTTCCTAAATGGTTTTCCACTCTCCCTCCACGCAAATGTGGGTTCACTTCCTCTATTCAACCTTCCCAATTCCTATTCCATTAGCGTAATTAGTACTTAAGCGTATAACCCGAACAGGGTAGTAAGACGCGGTGCTAAATAATAATAATCAGCAAAAAAGGTTGGTTGTATTTTCATTTAAATGTAACTGTCCAATATTGTTTATATAGATAAACAATAGTGGACATAAGACTGAGTCTTGAGGGACACCGGACTAAATAGGATTTTCATCACTTTTTTATTTTATAGGCTAACAGACTTATCTATTGCACAAGTAGCTATGAAACCATTTCAGTGCTATACCATGGATCCCCAGTTTGTATATTTAAGGGGAATGGAATACTCTGTCAAAGGCGATTTTAGATATATAAATAAGTCCCACAAAGGTTTCCTTTAATCAAGTAACAATGTCGACTGATGCATTTAGTGTGCAAGAATTTTCTCTAAATTCATATTGGTATTTGTAAAAATATGAGCGAGAATTCAGGCTAGCGAAATATCCAAGGGTGTTTGCTCGCAGCTGACAAGAGTTGGGGAATGTGTTTAATTGGCAGTAAAGAACGTTGAACAGGGAAAGAAAATAAATTGTTTAAATGTCTTGATGGTTTTGTTGTGTAAAGAGAAAAAAATATTTTGTGTAATCTGTCATATATTGTTCTTATGCCATATATTATTGTTGTGTAATGTGTACGTTAACTATGTTTCTAGGAGGATTAATTGTAGTACTTTTGTGATTAGGAAAGTTGGTTCGAACCCAATCGTAGCCAGTTGTTCAAACCACAGATTCATGGATAGCATTAATTTTGAATAAGCAAGGGAGATAGCTCTGTCAGAAAATAGCTTTAGACCGTTATGGATTTTATTCTAAAGCCGTTGCTAGATGAACACAAGACAGTTAGAAGAGGCAATAGTTAATCAGTCAAGTACTGGGTTATTTTTCGGAAGTAATGAAAACGACACTTGGTCGAATAATTTCCAAAATTCTCTAGAACAGTTAAGGGAGGTTTTCCATAAAGATAGGTACCTGTTACAGAAAAAATTAACTCAGTTGGAGCATGAGGGATAACTAATAGATCATAAGAACCAATTAATACTTATGAAGGGGTTACAGGAAAAAATATTTAACAATACCTGGTTCATCAGCCGATTTGCGCAAAGTTATATTGAACATTATCAGAAGCTGTATGTACAGTATAATTCTAGTATAGAGTCTATTGAGGGGGGTCCATATCCTTACCTCACATATAAACTTGAATGGGTTGTGTAAGGATGAACTAATGTACGGCTGGAATTGAGTAATTTCCTGTACGCTTTGGAGACTAGTGCAAGGAATTTTTGAGTTTTATAAAATCTACACTATTCCAGTAGTTTAGAATAAGACAAGAACTTATATAGAAATTGAGCTAGATGAGTAGTTTTAATCAGTAAAGACAGAAAGTATTTTAAATCACTTGATCAGAATTATTTTTTAGAGAGTAAAGGACCAAATATGGTTATTCGTCCAAATAATTTAATGTGGTTGGATAAGAATGTAGAAAATTGTATTTTCAATTTGTTGATTTCAAGTAGTTCCACAGTGGACTTCAATAAATTGATTAGCCAAGCTAGATCAAAAATTGCCGAAAGACACACCAACAATTTACTTATTGCTAGTTATATCATGCTGAGTGTGGTAATTTTGTTTGTTATAGCCTCATTGTATATGTTCAGGAAAGTAAATAAGCGATTGCAGGGCCAGAAAACTGACCCAGCTAATTTGTCTAGCGTCAGCGTGACATTTCCAATCAGCTTAGCTGACACTATGACAAATATTGAGTCATAAGGTTAAAGAATTGAGAAGTGTAATTAAACAAGTGGAAAAATAATAACCAACCGCACGGCCTCAATTGAAAGGCGTGTTTGTGTAAACATTGTGTGCTGTGAGTTGCGAATGACAAAACGAAAGTTGCAAAGTTATTATGATTCAATAAACAAACCATAGGAGCTGACATAAAACGTGGTGTCAGCATTCCTAAGCTAGAAGCGGCCTTGTTAAAATGAGAGATATTGAGCCCCTCTGGGCTGACTACAGAACATCATAACCTAGGGGCCACTTGGGCTAAGACGTTGAGGTCATCAAGTACCAAGTTCTGGGGTTGCCGCTTGAGCTCAGGGAACCCGGTTCAGCGACCGTGTAGGGGACCACCTAGCAGTCAGACAGGCCATTGGATAAACATCAAAACACGCTTCCTGATATTATTTTGGTTCCATCATTCTAACATCACTTTTAACATCACATTTGTTATAGTTATAGTAGTATTAATAAACTTTCTAAAAGCCAAGTCTAATGTCAATCATGAACCCACAAAGTAGGGTGACTATACGTCCCGTTTTTTCGCAATGTCCCATTGTTTTAGTAAAAATGCTGTTTTTTTCATGGTTTTTATAAAAACTCTAAAATATGTATAAATATTGGCGTAAATCATAAAGCTATAGTTGTGAGGAGCTTGGATGCACGGAATAAATCAAATATTTCTGTATCTGATAGATGAGTGCAAATATTTTCTGAAATGGGTGAGAAATGTTTATAGTTTATGGATTTTTGTTATCTAGTTGAGTTTATTCTTTGTTTTCCAATAAGTACAGCATCCGTGGAAAGAACATCTTCTGTTATGAATAGCATGCTGTCTAAGGAAATATGTAGATTTAGTGTCGAATCAATGGGAGCCATGTTCATTGTAAGACAAAACTGCAAGATGGGGTATGTGTGTGTGTGTGATAAATTTTATGAGAGGGTATTGAAAGCCCGACATTTGTTACACAAAGTAAATTCATCCAAAAAATACTCATAGTATGAGCAGTATAAAATGCAGTTTCCATCTACTTCCACCTAAAAGTTTCGGTGAGGGTTCTGTGAAGAAGGATTGTAAATTCACCATGTTATGTTATAAAAACAAATTTTTAATTTTTTCTGTGTTGAAAAATAATTTATTAAACTTGAATTTTCCCGCGTACACTATCCCCATCCTATTTTTGTCTCAAGGAATTATTGTCAGCCTTCACACAAGTAGCTATGTCATCCCCTATTTCCCCCTTATCCTCGGCCAAAGACGTCCTGACAGATCCACACAGTAAGTAACATCACATATTTTTAACAAATTAGCAAACTATATAAAAATTCCACAGACCCTTATGTGTGTCTAAGAGAGAAATAGATACCCGAAAGTTTACTTCTTTCTCACAAATTGGTACGCAGATAGCTCAAGAATTTCAGCAACAGATGTCCATCAAGTTATATTATATAAATCAATGGCTTCAGCAATCACCTTCATTCAAGTGTTTAAAGATACTGACTACCAGCTCTACACATCAATACATTGTTCCTACATTCCATTCATAACCTATCGTATAAAAAGGAAGAGTTAAATCAATA
Source organism: Timema bartmani (assembly GCA_902151455.1). NCBI lineage: Eukaryota > Metazoa > Arthropoda > Insecta > Phasmatodea > Timematidae > Timema > Timema bartmani. The sequence continues at coordinate 49,017 of CABFWB010002013.1, forward strand.
TAATGCATTCCACATTCATTATGTGCTATACACTCTTCCCTATTGGTTATGGAAACCCAGTCTGATTTAAACAGAGACAAGTTAGAGAGAGCTAGTCTTAATATTTTTGCATCACTGAAATGATATATTAGTTAGTTAATCTTCTTAACATCCTGATTTTATTTTACTTTTGTTATACAAATACATATAAATTAATATTTAAATTTTTAATACGGAGTACAAACAAGTCCTAAAATTATATGATCACACTGTCACATTTTATTACCTTATTTTATATAACTCTGGTAACAATTACAACGCATCGATATATGCCAAAATGTCAACTCTCGATATATATTGCGATTTGCGATCATGTGATTGCAGACGTTCTCAGTAAAAGGGTGTTGTGAACGGGGTTGAACTATTCCACACACACATAAACATTTATTTTGGGGAGTTTAGGGTAAAGCGGAGGCTTGGAATAGTTCAGCCTAATTACTACGAACCATTTTACCTGTTGGTCTATACTAGGCACATTGCCTTTCACAGGCGTGGCAATCTCAACCTTCCACAGTTGGCTGCCCACTCTTAGTTGTGACGTTCAACACTACGTGCGCTCTTTCAGCCTGACACTTTTGGAGCGTATGAACAACTGGTAGCATTTTAACATCACATTTGTAATAGTTATAGTAGTATTAATAAACTTTCTAAAAGCCAAGTCTAATGTCAATCATGAACCCATAAAGTAGGGTGACTATACGTTCCGTTTTTTCGTAATGTCTCATCGTTTTAGTAAAAATGCTGTTTTTGTCATGGTTTTTTCTAAAAACTCTAAAATATGTATAAATATTGGCGTAAATCATAAAGCTATAGTTGTGAGGAGCTTGGATGCATGGAATAAATCAAATATTTCTGTATCTGATAGATGAGTGCAAATATTTTCTGAAATGGTTGAGAAATGTTTATAGTTTATGGATTTTTGTTATTTAGTTGAGTTTATTCTTTGTTTTCCAATAAGTACAGCATCCGTGGAAAGAACGTCTTCTGTTATGAATAGCATGCGGTCTAAGGAAATATGTAGATTAGTGTCGAATCAATGGGAGCCATTTTAATTGTAACACAAAATTGTAAGATGGAGTATGTGTGTGTGATAAATTTTATGACAAGATATTGAAAGCCCGACATTTGTTACACAAAATAAATTCATCCAAAAAATACTCATGGTATGAGCAGTATAAAATGCTGTCTCCATCTAATTCCACCTAAAAGTTTCGGTGAGGGTTCTGTGAAGAAGGATTGTAAATTCACAATGTTATGTTATAAAAACCAATTTTTAATTTTTTCTGTCTTGAAAAATAATTTTTTAAACTTGACTTTTACCGCGTACACCCCACTCCCCCATCCTATTTTTGTCTCAAGGAATTATGGTCAGCCTACATACAAGTAGCTATGTCATCCCCTCCTCCTCCCTTATCCTCGGCCAAAGACGTCCTGACAGATCCACACAGTAAGTGACATCACATATTTTTAACAAATTACCAAACTATATAAAAATTCCACAGTCCCTTATGTGTGTAGGAGAGAAAGAGATACCCGAAAGTTTACTTCCTTTTCACACAATGGTACAGCAGATAGCTCAAAAATTTCAGCAACAGATGTTCATCAAGTTATATTATAGAGATCAATGGTTTCAGCAATCACTTTCATTCAAGTGTTTAAAGATTCTGACTCTACCAGCTTTACACATCAATACATTGTTCCTACATTCCATGCATAACCTATCGTATAAAAAGGAAGTGTTAAATCAATATAATGCATTGCACATTCACTATGTGCTATACATTCTTCACTATTGGCTATGGAAACCCAGTTTGATTTAAACAGAGACAAGGTAGAGAGAGCTAGTCTTAATAGTTTTGCATCTCTGAAATGATAATATTAGTTAGTTAATCTTCTTAACATCCTGATTTTATTTAAATTTTTAATACGGAGTACAAACATGTCGTAAAACTATGTGATCAGACTGTCACATTTTATTACCTTATTTTATATAACTCTGGTAACAATTACAACGCATCGATATGTGCCAAAATGTCAACTCTCGATATATATTGCGATTTACGATCATGTGATTGCAGACGTTCTTAGTAAAAGGGTGTTGTGAGATTTTGACCTTATTTATATTTTCAATCTTGTCAAAAATATTTAATTCAATAACGAAATGGGTGCAGCTGTCGTTCCGATTGTCGTATTTACAGCATTCTGGGGTGTTGTCGGTATAGTGCTACCATTTGTAGTACCTAAAGGTCCAAATAGAGGGTAAGTGAAATCTTCTGTAAGAATAGATAAGCATTATAATACTAGTTCTAATCATTTAAAGTTATTTAACTGTCACTCACTTGCATAAAACCCACCAAACTCTCTTATTAGTGTTCTTAGATATTGTATTTTACGTGATTTACATTCTAAAGTAAAATATTTGACACCATTTAGAATCCACATAAATGAATATTATTTTGGTATTGGTCATTTTAAATATTCCTGGCACCTAACATTGCCATGAGCAACTTTTGGTAAGTTTTTTAATAGATTTATTTATTCTATATTTTCCTTAATGAATCCAACAACTAACACACATGCCTAATTCAAGAATTAAACTTAGGTTAATTTGGCTATTCTTGGTCATGTTTAAATAATAAATGTTAAAATGATATATTTTCATACACTCTAATAGGCACTACACATTTTAACATTATGGCTGTGTATGAATAGTCTGCACTTGCGCACTTGCACACCTTATAAAACAAGGTTATTAACAACTCAAAAGCTGTACAATAAAAATGGTGGATATAAAATATAGTTTTTTTCTCTATAAGAAACATGATATTGCATACTGTAAGTTGAGCAAAGCATATATTTTACAATCTTAGATGTTCACATGGCACATCTTGTATAATACATTGAAAGTCATGTGTAGCCTACCAAACCAGGCTTTAGATGGAAATAAGATACGAGGAGCAAAAAAATGTAATTTAGCCCAATGTGTTGTTAATTATTAGTTTATTTAAGGTAACTTCTTTAGGCCTACTTTTCTTAATTCTAAAATTATTTTAATTCCGAATTGGATTCAATAAATTGTAATCACAAAACATAAGTTAGTTTATTATTTTAAACCATGGTAGGCCGACACTATGGTCATTGACATGATTGTCATTTGGCTGTCCAAACTTATAGATATTAAAGTAACATATTGTATTTTTCTTTTAGAATATTTCAGGTGGTGCTGATGTTGACTGCGGCCACTTGCTGGCTTTTGTAAGTAGCCTATATATCTATACTATCTCTTTGTTTGAATTGCTTGCTCATGTGTGGTCTTTAAGAGGAAGTAATGAGTATATGTGGATATCTTGTACTTTGAATGAGAAGTATCTTAGTGGTAGATTCTTCAAAGAAGGCTGGAAACAAGTCTTTTGAACCACCTTAGTCTATTTAAATTATACCAGCTTCTTGGGGTTCATTCAGAATCACAATCTGTACAATAACTATATTAATACGATCTCTATTTATTGTATGTAGACAACTCTATTCCATAGCTTCTTTTCATTATTATTTTATTAAATATGTATTTATTAGTAGCCACTAGGCGACTTAAACTATTAGGCCTGAATTATTAGTGACTTATTATAAGTGGTTGATCTTGGGAGGGTATCTCAGAGGAAATACACCTGCATTAGCGCCGAGAAAGGATGTAAAAAATACAGTTTTAAGTCACATGTACACTTGACCAAGATTTGATCCTCAACCTCCCAGTCACCAATTTTGATAATTCTTTGTTGCCATTGATAATTTAATCTTGATGTTTATTTACTTGTTCATCGGTAATTGGCTATCTATAATGACTGTCTGTTAATGACTCACAGTTGATCTAACCTCCTATGAACTTATGGATCAAGGTCCTTATGTACAAATCATTCTGTTATTTTAGGGTTGATCTATTATATCAAAGTCCTAATATATACAAAGTATGTATTAAATAGTCAAGTTACAATAATTGCTAAGTAAGATTAATATAGCTGCATATAAATATATTTTTTAAATGGAAAAATGACAGTTGGATATGAGGATTGAACCCGGGACCTTTGGCTTAGTATGCCAATGCTCTTACCACTGAGTTATCCAAGAGCCGTCTTATGCCCAGTGTCAAGCTTCATTCATATTTTAAGACATAGTCTGTGATGGACGAAAGGAATTCGTTACAACACCTGAATATCTCAACTTGGTAAGAGCTTTGGTGTTCTAAGCCAAAGGTCCAGGGTTTGATTCCTGTGTCCATGTCATTTTTCAATTTAAAGAATAAAATACAGAGTATGTAAATTAGGCAACCTTTCTCTTAGAATGCTTTACTTTGACTGATATCTTTATTTATTATGATTATTAATTGAACACTTGTTGAACAGCTGGCTTTGTTGCTACATGGCTCAAATGAATCCACTCATAGGACCAAGATTGTCGAAACACACCATTCTACTCATGGCACGAGAGTGGGTGAGTGTTTTAGCGAAATAAATTGAACATTAGGAACTGGATATGACTCTGTCCTGTTTCCTTCCTTCCTTACTTCTTATTGTTTACATATTTGAAAAAAACACTTAAATTGTGTTTATTAATATTTTTTTTTATCATGGGTGCCTATTAAGTGTTTTATTGGGGGTATTTGATTTACATTTTCTGAACACGTGATTATATCAGTACATGACCTACAAACAAATTTAACTATATAACATTGTGTAAAGGTGAAGCCCTAATTTCATAAATTATAAATTTATTTGTAGTGCCGGGAACCAAAGTCAGGATCCTTAATTCGATAAGTAGACATCAAACACTACGAACTAAGCTGTGTGTTATAAATAAGGTAAAATTATATAAGGACAGGGATTATAGGGCTACCCTTGTCAAGCATACCGGCTGCGGGCTGTGTCCCTTACTAGTACAAACTAAGCCCCTAATCATCTATCACAGGCAGCCAGTCGCTAATAGTACAAATAGAAGAGAAGTCACAAGGTATCTTTAATGATTATTCCCTGCAAGCCCAGTATCTCCCTAGTCTCACCTGAATATAAACAACTATGTCTAAGGGAACAATTCATAAATACAATTTAATATAAACAAGAACGAAGGAAAGTTCATAATCATGGCCCAACGGCTAATTTATTGATGTGATTATTTACAATAAGTTAAATAGAAATTTATATTGAATAATATATCGTACATAATTTACAACATTCGGAAGGATGATCAAATCCCCCATGCTACTGACTTGGTAATAGTGAACGCCACACTAAACTAAGCGTGACAAAAGTTAGGCATCTCTGATATATAAAAAAATATATAAATATATCAACGTCTCAACAATGACTAAATTTAACCTCATATATACAGAGATTAATAAAACAAAGTTAGAAATAAGATGTATATAATGAGTATGTATGGAATAGCTAGTTAATCTTAAACACAACAAGCACATGTCAGGCTCCTATAGTTCCTAGACCAATCCATTAGACCAAAAGTAAAAGAGTCATATATACGGATCATAGTTATTTGCTAATTTACAAATGTCTCGCGAAATGGTGAGCATAAATACCAAACTTTATCTTAACCTGACAGTCATCATATAAACTAATAATATTCAATAAGTCCCGCAAA
>CABFWB010002013.1:54983-95833 GCA_902151455.1 Timema bartmani
GTTGAGACAGACACGCCAGCAAAAGAAGGGGGGGGTGGAGTCACTTCGGAGCACGATGACCACAGGTACGGCACTCTTGCGCATGCGCGTTTTCACGGAGAGTCCCAAAGCTTGAGTTAGATGCCGACTTCCCACACCGAGTTCGTTTGTTGATTCAGGTCTTTAGTGCCGCAATCATTGTTCTAATACGAAATTGCAGCACGTCCGTTGGCTGGGGTGAGTAATATTTGTAGACGGAGCAGGGCTAGTCTCTCCACGGTACACTTGCTTTACACAATCATTCTACTAACTTTGAGGTTTTTATCTACGTCCAGTTGTCATTTTACTATTTATGCTCCAACTTGTAATTGTGTTAGCTTGAATTCAATCTGTGTCCAAAGAATTTAAAAAAAAAATGAATATGAACTGTTAAAAAATGTTAGACAGGTTAAACATTTCTGTATAACATATTCTGAAAATTGAAAAATGACACCTGGGCACGGGACGAATCCTGGATAGCTCAGTGGTTAGAGCATTGGCGTACTAAGCCAAAGGTCTTGGGTTCGATTCCCGTGTCCAGGTGTCATTTTTCAATTTTCAGAATATGATATCTAGATGGAGTAATCCTCACTAAAAGCATAAATAATAGCTTTGGATATTTAATTTCTGTATAAGCCTAAATTCATGGTTGGGCAAACTCGATTCTTCTCTTCTAGAATAATTGTTACTTTGTAAACTTTAATATCCTTATAAATAGCCTTTTGGAGCAGTCTAATTTTTTTTATTGCAAACATTGGTTGAAAGTGACTGATGTTAACCCCTGTAGAAATATTTTATTTGTTTCATAAAACTATAATGTTAATCAAAAAAGTTATCAAAAGCTTTATAATAATACTTCATAAAGGATTACTATATTATTATTGGCAGTTTATGAGTAGTTGAAAATAAAAATAAAAAAGATCTTTTTGCTTTGCGGATGTTGTTGCAAGAGATTAATGGTAGAAATACCTATGTACCTACTATTTTATCTTTTTATTATTTTCTTTATAAAACAAACTTATAAATACAGGTTGTATTGACCTCATCAACCACCATCTTGTCTGGTTTGCCATCTCTACTTATAAAGTGGAAGGCAACCTTTAAAAGCTTTTGTTTGAAAATTATTTTTAAATGAACTGAAAATGCCACTAGCACAATAAAAAGAAACAACCAAACTATAATTTTTATAGTTTCATATCTTGATAATATAAATAAAATGACAGCTGCTCAATGGGCCATATGGGCAATGGGCAATATTCCAAATAAAAATTTAATATAAAAAATACTAGCCCAAAACACATAACTTTATTAGGGTAAGGTATGATAAGAACCGTTCTAGCTTATCGGCCTAAGTATTTACTCACCCCCAGCGATGGTCTAGGGGTAAAGTCGTTGGCTCACAATCCTTTGGTAACCTTTTATAGAGAGTTCGAACATCAGCCGGGTGAACTGAGGATGGTTTTTTACAAGTTATTTATCACTGCGATTTTCCATTTTCACTCCACCACCTCTACACAAATGCGGGTTCACTTCTTTCTAACTGCCTTCATCATCCCAATCCCATTAGATTAAGCCGTTAATAGCCCATGAGCTAGTAAATGTAACAATTGATAAAAAAAGCTAGGCCTGACAGAAAGTTCTGTAGTTAGAATATACAACACATTATTTAAAGTGCTTGACCAAGCCACTGTGACCGTTAAAGGTTTTTGTTGGTCTTTGTCTAACGAACATCAGGTAAATTGTATCGGTCTCAAGAACATTAGCCCGTCTAGCAAGTGACAGAATAGGATAGGTGGACATACACGACCAAACATACGCGTGAATAAAATCTGATAGACTTTGAGTCAATGTTAATTCAATCAAGCATATATCTGCATGGTAATAAACTAATAATTATAATACTCACCTCAAGCAGAAGATCTTCTCACACATATTCTTCCAAGTTTGCCGTTCGTTTTATGTTGAGAATCAAGTTAACCAACACACAATCACACCTAATAGAATGGTACCACACTCAACGAGGTATGTAACCATCTGCTTGGCATATGCTCAATAACTATGATTTTGATGTGATAAAGTTTTGTTGTAATGTTCTGCACGGCGCACGCACTAACTAGGAATCAGCGCGTAATTTAAACAACAATGATTCAGCTGTGGCTACATTCAAATTGTCCCAGCTTTAGTATTAAAAAATTGAAAAATAAAATATTTTTCAATTTTCCATAATTTATACAAGCCACATTGGGATATTCATAGCACATATCAGAAGGGGGGCAATGCTCCCTGTGTCTCCCCCCATTCCGCCGCCCCTGCTGGTAACTTCTCCTAGCTATTAGCTATTAATAATAAAATCAGGGTTTGAGTTGTTTGCTGATATAATCAATCATTTGTTTTAATCATTTCATCTTACTATTTGTTTAGGTTATAGGCATATACATTTAATTTTCTCTAATAAGTAGGGATGAGGAAGGAAGCATTTCAGGGATAATCTGCCAGAATTTGCATGGAAGAAAAGTGGAAAATCATTTAGAAAAAAACACCCTCAGTAAACTGGATCGATATTCGGACCCCAATCATCATATCTTCAGGGCAGGCCTGTCTAAAACAACCATAAATAAATATCTGTAGTTAAAAATAAAAATGAAATTATTTTTATTTTATTTGTTTGATTTCAGGGTAACCCAATTACCAACTAACCACCTAGGATGTGTTTTTTTGGAACTCTGAAATATTGAGCGAGAAAGTGTAGGTAAACTGGTTGTGGTGCTCCATTCCAATTAAGGCAATGTAATCATCTTAGTGTTTTTTATGTCATGTACTATCCCTATTATCAAACATGTTTTTCATTTTCCTCATTGTAATACATTTTCAATATTAACCTGTATATAGTAGTAAAATTGTAAATAAATGTAAATCACATATAATAATTATTATTATTATTCATAAGAAAAGTCTCATAAAAATTTGTTTCTTCCTTATTTTTGATTTTAAGTCTTGTTTTTTTGAAGATTTTTTTGTGTTTATTCAAAACAATATACAATATGTAAATAACTGTATATAAATTATGTTTACAACCTTATTAATAAGGAGAAAAAAAACCATAAAAAAAATTAAAATATGTTTCTCGAGGTTAGATTCTATGACGATTGTATTTTATTTTGAGAATTTTTATTATAAGCAACAGTATTTTATTAATTTTTTCAAGGTTAAAAAACACTAGATAAACGGTTTTGCCCACAAAATCAAAAAAGAACTAAAGCCGGCTTTATGATTAACTCAATGTTAAGGTAGTACAATGTAAAGATTACATAGTGTAAACACTCAAACAAAATAAATACTAGGAATTTGGGCTGTTTGAAAAATAAAACTATTGCAGTCCAGACTGAGTAGGTTTGAAGTACTTGCATTAATTGAAATTTGTTAGAGCTAAAAATTAAAATGTAAGAAAAAGCCTCAATGGTTTCGTATTTGTAAAACAATTTTGCAGAAGCAATCTGTACACCATCAACAATCGAGAGACTGACTTTGTTGACACTTCTATCAACACTATTGGCTGACAAAACATCTGGTACACTTTACATAATGTAACATAAAAGGCTCTTCCCTAGTAAGATTCAAAGTTAACTTCTTGTCAACTTTCCATTATGTGTCTCGTGATCATGTTTATTTAAAAACAGAGGACTTTTACATTTCATTATTCTTATGTTATAGCAAGTTGATTGTGATCCTGATGTAGTATATTGATGTAGAGAACATTTATAGCAACTCACCATTATTTAAGGTTCTCTAGTTACATAGTTGTCATATAAATGTGTAGTAATTTTTTCTTTGTTCTTAATTTGTTCCTAATTGTGTCCATTTCCTTATTTTTTTGTTTAGTAAAATGTGTTGTTCATTTTACAATATCTCTTTATAGTACTCTGAAAATAAATCCTAGATATTAGAACATTTGTTTTAATTCAATAATTAGCCATTTTCCAGTGGCAGTAGTATAAAATATGAATTATTGTGTTCATTTTTTCGGTTTACAAGCCAAATTTTGTTTAGACTTTTGTTTTTTGTTATTACCGATTTTTCCTATACAAGACATTCTGTTTTTATTTAAGGCCCAACTGTATACTTAAACTTGCAAATAATATGTATCAATTTTGTATTTTCATAATTTTACAGTGTGTCTGAAAAGTCACTGTGAACTGAATGTACTAATTTTATTAATGTAATAATAAAGTTACACTTAACAATGTGGGGAGAAGGAAACATGACAATTACCAGACACACAAACACTTTTATGTGGTGCATCTATTCCATTTCATTCAAACAGGCCTACAATTTCTATATTATAACGTTACTACAATTAGTATTTTCCGTACACATTGACTTTTCGGACACTTTGTTTAAGAAAGATGAATAGAAATATGTTAAAGGACATGAAAACAATGTACTTTTACAATGAAAAGAACACCACATTTTACATTGCTGCCATTGAATAAAGAAGTGATTGATGCTTATCATCCAATCTCCTGACCTAATTGTCCTATCATTCTTTACCAATGTTATTTTTCTCCCTTTTGCTTTCCTCTTTTAGGAAGTTGTGTTGCGCGTTTCACACTCCTTCCTGGTGAGTTCCAATAGAATGAAACATAGGTTGGGGGGATTGGGCAGTAAATATTGATCTTAAAGAAGAAGCCACTACCCCTTTGTCTAATGACAGCAATGTAAAGTATGAATTGTGTTCTTAATTTTATTGAAAGTTATGGACTTGTCCTTGATTTATGTACACCTCATCTACCATCCACGAAAGTGTTTCCTGAATTGGTAGAGCTGATATCTAACCACTTACAACCTAAGCCGTTCGTAATTACGGAACGTTATAGATTGAAAGAGAGAGTTAGAGAAGGAGAGAGTATAGTTAATTACCTAGCCAATTGAAGAAGCTGTCAATAAATTGTGATTTTGGAACTAACCTAGAAACTAGTTTAAGGGATCAACTAGTATGGGGCGTAATAAACGATAGCATCAAGAGAAGACTTTTAAGTTAACTGGAATTGAGCTACAACAGAACAATAGAGCTAGCATTATCATTGTAAACGGCAATTAAAGATGTAGAGGAACTTGCTACAAGGCCTACTTCTAGTCAGCGACCACTCAACTATCTAAAAGGAAAAAAGGTCTACAACAGGAACGGAGAGATGCCTTCTGACAAATTCCAAACAAAAGATCAAAATAAAGCAAGATCATTGAGGTGTTATTGTTGTGGGAAACCCAACCACGTGTCTGCCCAGTGTCAATATAGGTCTTTTAGTTGTAAAATTTTTGGTAAACTTGGTCATTTGTTAAATGTGTGTAAAAGTAAAAAAAAAAAATATGCCAGAGGTAAGTACACATGCTCAATATAACAATATGAGACCGTCAGTAGCTCCAAACCACATGACTAAGCGAAACAATTATGTAGGAAATTGACATAGCGTACACGAGGATAATCCTTAGGTTAGACCTATAGACAATTCAGATAGTGAGGAATCTTTGTTTACGTTGGGAAGAGTAGATACAAAAATGCATAGAATCACTGATAATATTAAAACACAAAATATTTTGTAGAAGGTTTGGATAAATAATAAAGAGGTCATGTTTAAAATGGACACAGGCTCTGAAGTGTCATCGATATCTGTCAGAGAGTACAATAGTAAATTTAAAGATTGCACATTGAGTAGTACAGAAATGAGATTTGAAAGTTATACAAGAGATATTATTGTACCCGTAGGGTTAATAAAGGTCAAAGTAGAATTTAAGGGTAAAAGTAAAACTTTGCAGTTGCTTAGAATTGCAAAAGGAGGCCCGCCGATTATGGGTAGAAAATGGTTGTTTGAACTGGGCATTTCAATTCAAGTAAACAAAAGTGTGTTAGGAAACAAATCATGTTATAAATTGTCAGAGCAAGGGAAAATTAGGCCAATTATTAACAAATATAAGGTTTTTTCTAGTAAATTGGGATTTTATACTAAGAGTAAGTTTACATTGCACATAAAAGACTCAACTGTACTGGTATATTGTAGGCCTAGATCATTACCTTATGCTATGAAAGATAAAGTAGATGCAGAATCAGAGAGATCAATACAGGAAGGTATTTTGTCACCAGTGGAGAGTAGCGATTAGGGTACACATATTGTACCTATTTTGAAACCTAACAGAAACATTATAATTTGTGGTGATTATAAAGCTACTTTTAATACTATTTTAAAGATAGACCGCTACCCGGTTCCTAAAATAGAGTTTGTTAAATGCTTTAAGAAAAGGAAATTAATTTACAAAATTTGAGTTATCTCAGGTATATCAAACGCTTTAGTAACTATTTCAACCCATAAAGGATTGTTTCAATATAATCGCATATCGTATGGTGTGGTATCGGCACCAAGATTATTTCAAAGTGAAATGGAAAAAGTGTCACAGAGCATTGAAGGAGTAGTTTGCTATTTGGATTATATTTTGATACCTGGTAGGTATAATAATGAGCACACGGAAAGATTAGAATTAGTGTTAGGAAGATTACAAGAATGTGGCTTAGCAGTAAAAGAAAGTGAATATAAATTTTTGCAAAGTGAAATATATTTTTATGCTATAAACTTGATCAGAAGGGGGTAGGGGGGTAAATCCGTCTGAAGATAAAGTGCTGGCAATTGTAAGTGCCCCCACTCCTACAGATGTAACTTATTTAAAGGCTTTCTTAGGGCTAATTCATTACTATGGAAAATGTCTACCTAGTCTATCATCAGAATTAGCACCATTGTAACAATTGTTAATTAATGGTACTGAGTGGCAGTGATCAAGGAAAAAGGAGATGTCATTTAGAAGGGTAAAACAAATGATGTGTTCAGCAAAATTGTTAGTGCATTATGACCTGACACCTGAAATCAGGCTATCATGTGATGCGTCATATTATGGGTTAGGTAGTGTGTTGTCACACGTCTACCCGAATGGAGAGGAAAGACCGATTGTGTTTGCCTCACGAACGTTGATAAAAGCTGAAAATATCTATTCAGTGCTCGATAAAGAAGGGCTAGCTATTATATTTGGTATTAAACATTTTCACCAGTATGTGTACGAGAAATTTTTTTTTGTTAACTACCTACAGAACATAAGCCATTGGTATCAATATTTGGACCTAAGAAGGCTATACCGGTTATAGCAGCAGCCAGAATGCAACGATAGTGTTTTTTTTCAAATCAGAGTATGATTATGAAATTAGCTATATAAGTAGTGCACAAAATGAGCTTGCAGATGGATTGTCAAGAAATCCAGTACAAACTGAAGTTAGAGATGAAACAATAAACCTAAGGTCTCATGTTAATTTAGTTAAAAGTGAGTTTAAGACCATACATGAGCTAGATGTACAACGGGAGACAAAGAAATACGTCATTTTGAGCAGGTTTACCAATTATGTTGTAAACAGATGGCCTAAGGAATTATTATTATTGTTTAGAGGCCCATCGACACAATGTTGTCATTAGGGCCTGGTGGATGGCCTAAGGAATTGTTGGAAGGAGATAGATTACAACCGTATGTAAATCGTAAAGATGAGTTATATGTAGAACAAGGATGACTTATGTGAGGTCACAAAGTTGTGATGCCAATGGCTTTACAGAAACCATTATTGGAAGAATTATATTCTAATCACATGGGAATAGTCGAGATGAAATCAGTGGCAAGGTCTTGTTTTTGGTGGCCAAAAATAGATAATCAAATTGAAGGTTTAACAAAGTAATGTGAATTCTGTTTGAAAGTTAAAGACAATCCGCCAAAATCAGTGTTAACACCATGGAGATGGCCAGATAGATCAGGTCATAGACTTCATGCTGATTATTTAGGCCCGGTAGAAAACAAAATGTTTGTCACTATCATTGATGCATATTCTAAGTGGATAGATGTAAAAGTGATGAAAAACATCACTACAGATAGTACTATCGATGTCCTACGGGAATATTTTGCTATTTGGGGAAGTCCGTACAAGTTAGTTTCTGAGAATGGACCTTTTTGTTCCAAAGAATTTGAGACATTCCTGAGTAACAATGGTGTGTGTCATATTGGAACAACTCCCACTCTACCAGGCTGCTTCTAATGGTGCAGTGGAAAATGCAGTAAAAAATTTAAACTTGCGTTAAAAATTATGTTACACTACACACACTATACACCACATTGTACTAAAGAGTGTAACCCAACCAAATTACACATAGGACGTGAATTAAGAACAAGGCTTGGGTAAATAAAACCTATGTAAAGGAAAACGATGAAAAACCACAGGATAAACAAAGAGCTTATCATTCAGGGGTGAGAAGGGTAGTATTCGATGAAGGACAAAATGTAAATTTAAGGACTATAGAACGGGATCATGGATACAAGCTAAGATAAAAGAGAGGTTAACTCCTGTGACATACAAAGTACAGACTAGAGAAGGGGGAGTCCGGAAAAGGCATGTCGACCAAATTCATAGGGGGTGTAGAGGAATCATACATAGAGCAAACATCCCAGGTAACAACCTCAGAGGTTAGGGAGGATGCACAGGGGGAAGTTGATAAGAATGTAAACCAAAATGTAAATCAGAATGTGGATCTACTTAAACAAAAAGTAAATAGGAGATAAACGAGGAAAACAAAGCCTAAGGTTATATATTTTGAGATATAATAATTTGTAAATAGAGGATAAGGTTGTAGCATTTTATTTAGGGTTAGGGCCGTTAGGTCGTTTGAATTTATGAAGGGCGAGTGTGGTGTATAGAAGACTATTTAGTTCCGCAAAATTGATACAAGTATATGGATCGGAAGTAGAAGTGAATATAGAAAGGCAAGAGAAGCTAACGTGATGTTTTGTACACGAATTTCTTGTAAAATATAAAATCTCAGATATACAGAGAATTGGTGTATAATTACTGATAAATCCTGTCCTTAATACTCTTAAACATAATAGAACCATTGTGTTCGGACCACCACCCCTTTACAACAAACAATTTTCAAATGTGTTATTTCAGTTGAAGTGCTATTATCACTGCAACTTGTACTCTCCAGCCTCCAAGAACTCAACCTGGCTCAAGGTGCGCAGTGTAGTGCTGGTAAGGATGAATGTCAGTTGTACATCTTGTATGTACCCCAGGGGTAGGCGTATCTTAAGTTGAATACCACGAATAAAGGGGGGTTCATTTACTTTTGATGATATTACTGAGAATAAGTTCTATCATAATACATATTCATGATGATAATAAGATCAGAATCAAATAAAAATAATATTTGCTTTAATAGTATAGGCATATTACCAAAAAAAAATGTAAAATGAACAGAAATGCTGGAACGGAACGTGAAACTAAGTAAGAAGGTTTTATTGAGCCAGGTAAGAAATAAGCGGATGGAGAAAATAAAAGATGTTAGAATTATATACAAAGAAGGAAGAACGTTGAAGACAATAGAAGAAGAAAAGGAACAATGAATTATATATTTTGAGAAAATGTTCAACCTGGAAGATGATAGGGATGAAAGTAAAACAGAGGGGCAGGAAGAAATAGTGAAAGAAATAAGTCCAACGTGGAAAGAGGTGGAGGACGCATTAAAGGGGATAAAACAAGGAAAAGAACCGGTTGTGGACGAACTAACTGAGGAAATGATTAGCGCTGCTGGTGAAGCAGATGCACACTAGTTATACAGGGTGCTGAGAGTAATTTGGAAGGAGGACAAGGTACCGGAAGACTGGAAAAAATGAGTTATAATACACATTCTCAATAAAGGAGACAAGAAGAGCTGTACAAGTTTTAGGGTGGTAACGTTGATGTGCCAATATAAAAAAATACATGGGAAGATACTGGAAATGACAATAAGAAATAAAATAAAGGAAATAGGAGTGAGGAACAACATGGATTTAAGTAACCGAGGTCTACGATAGACTCGATCTTTGCCATAGGACAGCTGATGGAAAAAAGTTATGAATTTGGGAAATACTTGGAAATGGTATATTTTATGGATGTGGAGAAAGCATTATGATAGCGTGTATGTAATTAAAGTTTAGAAAGCAACGGAGGAGGCCAACGGGAAAAGAAAAGTTGTAGTGAGAGTGAAAATCATGTATGAAGAAAACAGGAGTTGTATTAAGACAAAGAGTGGAAGAATGGAGAAGTTCCAAATAAGAAATTGTGTGAAGCAGGCGAGTTTCCTCTCACCACTACTATTTGTAATAATGGAAATGGTCATGAATGAAGTGACAGGCTAACTCATGAAGGAAAGAATGAGACCCGTGATGTTTGCTGATGACTTGATGGTATGAGAGAGAAGGAAAAGGTGGTACAGGAATAACCATAGGAATGGAATGAGGAAGTGAAAGAGTATGGAAGGAAATTCAGCATGCCAAAGTCTGAAGTGATGGTAATAATAAGGCGTAATAAAACTATAAAGATGGCTGAAGTAGAAATGAGAAAAGTACAAAATGTAAAATAACCTGGAAACGTGATTGAGGTGAAAAGTCACAGTAGAGTGGATGAAATGAGAAGAGGACAGCAGGGAGTGTGTAAGACACATGCTTTGGAGAAGAGAAGTTACTTTGAAATATAGAAAATGTTGTACAGGGAGTTATTTGTACCCATTACTACACATGCAACAGAAACATGGACATTGGATTTAAGAAAGAATAGGAAAGTGTAGGCCATGGGAATTATATTTATGAGGAGCATGTTAACCTTCGCGAGGAGTAATAAACTTAGGAATGAAGTTATCCAGGAAAGAGTGGAGGTACAGGGATTACATGATATAGCATAGAAATCAAGATTGAGATAGTATGGGCGTGTAATAAAGACGGAGAAAGAGAGAATGCCAAAGAAAATGATGAAAATGAAGTATGTAGGGAAAAGATCGCAAGGAAGACAAGAAAGAGATGGGATGAGCAAATAACAGAAAGTGTGCAAGTAAGAGGAGAAGAATGTAAGCAATTAAAGGAAGGAGAATGTTGGTATTATGGATGAAGATGGGGGGCATTTTACTAAAATGAACCGGACACAGTCTGGAAAGAGTAAATGCTAATGATGCTGATGCTGATTATGTAAGAACAAGTACCACTTAAAATGTTAAACCAGTTTTTGTAGATAAAAAAATCGGTTTAAGTAAGATTTTATTACCACGTTTCATTACATAACATAGAATTTATAATATTAACTGTGCACTGTGTACATTTTCCACTATTCACTTTTATCCATACATTATGTATGAGTATCCTATAAAGCAAAACTGAGACCAAATGGAAGTTAATTAGATATATATCTATCTATCCATTTTTCAAGGTAATAAACAGGTTAACTCAATATTTTCTTTCAAAAAGTCCTTAATTTTTTTCTTTGCTAGGTACATTTACAGTTTACGTTGGCTAAAATGGAATACCAATAAAAAGTAAACACCCTTGTAAATTTAGGATTTAATTACGTAAAATCATCATGGTAAGTTATCTACCTTTATCAAACTAATCGTTACAATCTAACTAATAATATAAAACCATCTTGCTTTATCAATAATCTTTAATGGTAATGAATTACTCCATTTGCTAAATTAATTACCAAATAAAGTGAAAAACAATAAATGAGACCGGTTATCGAAATGTTCCATGATTTTTATTTATTCATTAGTTTCTTCATATCTTCTAACATATTTATATTGATATATCAGTTAGTAGACAAAAACTTCAATAACCAGTCAACTTTCACTATTTTGAATGGGTATTATAATAATTTCTGTTAATTCGTGTGATCTAACCTTATATGGGAGTATTCAAACGAAGTGCATTTAAATTTACTATCGCTAACAATTATCTTATAATAAAGAATTAAATGTTAAATTATTTGAAGTATTTAGGAATTATGTGGATGTATATCCGTCCCATTCTCGACCTTTTCTTTCTTAAAATTGCCAAATATTGAAAATGTCATACATTTAAAAAATATAAAAACACGAATTTATTCAAACCAAAAAAACAAAACTTTTTTAAAACTAAACAAAAGTTTCACTCACCCAAGTGACATACTATTACACCTCATTTGATGTCATTGCCGCTAAAACAACTAGGACTAATTTACATAACCATTATTATGACATTCTGAAAATTGAAAAATGACACCTGGACACGGGAATCGAACCCAGGTCCTCTGGCATAGAACGCCAATGCTCTAACCACTGAGCTATTCAGGATTCGTCCCGTGCCCAGGGTCATTCTTCACTCATATTTTAAGGCAGAGTCTATGATGGACTTAGCGGAAATCGTCGGCTACAAATATGTGATTATATTAATATCACGAGCCATCAAATAATGCAGCCTTCTGCGACTCGGTAGTTGGCTTTTTGCTGCCATTTGCACAGTTATTAAATTGTACGGGATCGCACATATTAAGAATTAATAGCATTAGAGCATTGGCGTGCTAAACCAGAGGTCCCGGGTTCGATTCCTGTGTCCAGGTGTCATTTTTCAATTTTCAGAATATGATATCTAGATGGAGTAATTCCCACTAATAAGCATAAATAATAGCTCAGGCTATTAATTCTTATTATTATGACACTTTACTAACCCAGCTTAACCTGAACTTTCATGTGTAAATATATTAAATGTATAACTAGACAATTTGATCTAATGCTTAAATGTAAGCAATAGCCTACACATCAAACCATGTCATCCATTTTAGTATGCAGAATCATGTATATAGCACAAAGTATCATAGAAAAGTTACATGTAATCGTCGTCACCGTTTTAGTTTGCAGGATAATGAGAGTAGCACAAAGCATCACAGGAAAGTTACATTTAATTATTGTCGTTTTAGTTTGCAGGATAATGAGTGTAACACAAAGCATTACGGGAAAGTTAGTATATATGCGACTGTCAATATTTACATTTTAAAAGTAATCAAGTTTTGTTTAGATTTAACTTTATGTTCATTATAAGTTTTTAAAATGTAAATCTTACACTGTCATTCAGTTTTCCATACTCTTGTGTGAGTAATAAAGTGAATTATATATTATATAATTATACTCACATTCTACCATAACAATATAAAAGCACTTAAAATGGGCTGGCTAAATAGTACTAGATCACCTAATGTGCTAGAGGCATTAACTGTATCATTTTACTAAGGACGGTATTGCAGGGTTTTTTTTTTATAAAATAGGCCCTAAATATATTTCATAAAATATATAAGATTTGACACCACCTTTGATAAAATTTTCTTTGCCTGATAAAGTTGATGAAGTGCCAATACTATCGGAAGACATAATTTTGTGCATTGTAGATCCCCTGATACCCTTTAGTTCATGCCACATTGGCTTAGACCAAGCGAGCATTCATAAAATATATAAGATTTGACACCACCTTTGATAAAATTATTATTAGGCTAAATTACATTACTTTAGGTAGGCTATATTAAAAGTTCTTTCAAATACCTATGTGAATACAAAAATTGACACCAATCATGTCAAAATTATTTACCAGTGGACCATGAATCTTAAAATTTACCCACCCAAGTTGATTCATTAACCAAAGAAAACAACACAGGTCTATTATGCAAACAGTTTTTTTCTTAAAGTAATATTTTTATGAAAATAACACTAGGTATGACACTAGACCACACTATTTATGATATTTGACCCATAAAAGGGGGAAACTTCTAAATATTCTGATTCAATTTAATTCCAAATTTAGAACAGTTTGCTCTGATAAGATATGAGGCATAAACATTTAAATATTAGATAGGGTAAACTGGAGAAAATGGGTGGTAAAATTTTGGATTTTTTGTAAATACTTGTATTTGATTGCTTTGTAACAAAATAATAACCCTTTAAGTATTACACATAATATTTTTTTAATCTTGATCCATTGAAGGGGGGAAAAAAATCTTAGCCACCTTCGTAATTTCACAAACCTCAAAGTGAATTTGACATTTGTCCAGCTTGAGTATAAAATAACACTACTTTTTGAGCTCGCAGAAACTATTTGATTTTTAACTATAAAATGAATATCAATATACCAAAGAATGTGCAGTATTTTTCTTATTTTAATCCATGGGCTTAAAAGGTTTTTTTTGGGTTGGGAGGAGTTTGAATTTACCTCTCAATTACCCCCCATGCGGGAAATTGGGAGGTAAATTTTAAAATCTTTTATTTGGATTATTTATTGTTCTTTTGTGATTAAAAGTATACTAGTAGTGCAGTTCTGGTGATATGACCCACATTAAATTTATATTTTGGAACTTTAGGTCTATCACCCAACTACCCCCCATGAAGGAAATTGGGTGCTGTCTATGCTATAAATGGTATATCGCTCAGGTCATTGGTACATCAGATATCGGGGACCTGCCAGACGCAACGACATATTACCACAGTTGATAGGCTGTAAAGGAATGAATACATTTTCTTTGCCTGATAAAGTTGATGAAGTGCCAATTTATCGGAAGACATAATTTTGTGCATTGTAGATCCCCTGATACCCTTTAGTTCATGCCACATTGGCTTAGACCAAGCGAGCTATAAAAGGGTTACAAAACTTGTTTATGTCCATTTAAATAGAATTTGACAATGTGTAAATTTCCCTATTTACATTATAAAAACTCTACTAACAAGGAGTCTAAGTCAACTAAATAGGATTCTTTGTTATTGAATTTAATTTGAATGTAGCTCTATTATTTTGCATTTTTCAAGACTGAATTCATTAATAATTTCTATAAATTATATAATGCTATATTTGTAAGTGTGTAGGTTTCAAGAAAGCTAAACATAACATTTAAAATCAATATAAGTTAGTTTAAAGGTGTCATTATCTTTTTGTATATTTTGAGATGTCTGAAAATTTATGTATTTGTTGTAACCAACGTTTTGATCATAAGTTCCATCGTTTTTTTTCTCCCTTACTTTATCATCTGCCAATAATAAAACCAAAGCCACAGCAGCACTTTTCTTAGACATTTTTATGACCTCACGGGACAAATCACATCACTAAATTGCGGTGTCTAGCAGGTCTCGGCGTGACACATGTGTGGACAATTCCTGGCCCGCCCGGAATGAAACGCCTTGAATGACACTCCCGGGAATGACCGTGTATGGGCTCCTTAAGGGCCTTGCGGATTCAGACCTGCTGTAAACATTGCAATCACCAAATTTATATCAGCGTTAATTGCACAGTTAAACCACCACAGAATAATATTTGACATTGTTTCAGCAACCACAGATAATTCTCTTGAAAGAGGGTACTGAGAACTCTCAAGGTAAACCACAACTCATCTCCAACATCAATGCCTGCCAAGCCGTTGTGGACGCTGTCCGAACCACTTTGGGTCCCCGGGGAATGGACAAGCTCCTTGTCAACAACGGCAAGGCTACCATCTCCAATGATGGTGCTACTATCATGAGACTATTGGACATTGTTCACCCTGCGGCCAAAACACTCGTGGACATTGCCAAGTCCCAAGATGCGGAGGTGAGAAGTGTGAAACTCTAATTCAAGTGTTATTTAAGTTAAGTCGCAGTTTGAAGAATTTAGGTACCATATCAGAAAATACCTAGTATAATAGGCCAATTCAAAACTCTGCAATATTGGTATTGGGTCATTCCATGTTAAATCAACAAATGGGCTTTGCCACACCATCTTTGATTTTGATGAAATTTGGTAGGGGATTTGTACCAATCTTTTAGACTCCAAAACAATTTTTTTTATATTTAAAAAAAAACACTCCTTGAGATATAGGCTATTTTTTACACCACGAACAAGCAAAAAATGCCATTTTGGGGTTCTTTTCTAAAATCTGCATTAAGTTTATTTGAACTAGCAGGGATGACAGCTAGGGCTCATTTGAAAGCTTAAAGAATTAACTATTTTTTAGTTTAGACGAAATTAGATTTGAGTTAAAGCTAAGCATAGTTTTATAGGCCTAAATTTTCATTTTTTAAATGAATTTATTCAGAATTTGGGCTTGAAAAATATAATGAAGGATTTATAGTAACAGGCCAATATTTTTTCCTGTTACACTTATGTATGAGTAGTATGTGCAGAAAAAAAAATTGAACTGTTACTGATAGTCCTTCAACCTAAAAAAATTGCTAGAATTTGGAATTGCTAGAATCTAGGAAAAAATTATGAACATGAGAGGAAATATAATTATAGTGGAATAATAGAAAATACAAATAGTATCTAAATGTTAACGTTCTTTCTTATAATACATTCATTATAACATTCATACATTCAGTTAGTTGTTAAATTACTGGTCTGGGGCCTGGTTGTTTAGTTCATCCTTTAATTATAATTGGTTCTGAACCACAAATAAGCTAAAACAAATTTCAATTGAAAAGTTGTAAACTTTTTTTTTAGAGATTTAAGCCTCAAATTTGAAATTTTCTTGATTCCTCGTTTCTTAAATATCCTTAAGAATTTGAGGGATTTGAGGATTCATGGTTTAATTCCTAATTCTTATTGGTTTTAGTTGGTTTATTTTGAAATTTGTTTGGGTATTCCGAGCATCGCCAACTGAACTGAATCAAGTCCAACTAAAGCAGAGCGGGACCGCTCTGAACTCTTTTGATTGGCTTAGAGCTCATCACTTGATTGTTTTTGCTCTCCACTTGTTTTGTGGCGAACTTGTGAATCCACAGTAACTCCCTGTTGTTAAAACTGCTCATCCCATAGAGTAAAGATGGGCCAAAAATAGCAGGGACCATATAATGCACGGGCTTAGACTGGTGACTTGTTGTGAATTTTCAGAAGCCACTTCAAATTGCCCAAACATTTATTTATAATGCAAAGCTTTTTTAACTTTGACTATTTATCTGTTTAGATATCAACAAACATAATTTTCATTATTTAATTGCTTTGTAATTTCTGTATATTATGTATACTCTGTTTACCCTGAAAGATAACCATCTTTCCTGGACCGATTACACTATGGCTCTATTTGATGATAAATATCAGTGAGAAAAACACATAAAAAGGGAGATAAAAAGAAAAAAGAGGGAGACTGACAGAAGAAAGATACAAACAAAGAAAGATGAAAAGAGACATACATAAAAAAAGAGAGATGGAGAGAGCCATACAAACAGACATATAGAGATACATATGAACGGAGACAGATATATAGACATAAAAATTGAGAGAAATAGCAGAGAAATACAGATGGAATGACAGGCAGACTGAGAGACATACAGATGGAATGACAGGCAGACTGAGAGACATACAGATGGAATGACAGGCAGACTGAGAGACATACAGATGGAATGACAGGCAGACTGAGAGACATACAGATGGAATGACAGGCAGACTGAGAGACATACAGATGGAAACTGACTGACTGACAGACTGAGAGACATATCATTTATGTTGACAAATACCATAGTGGAATCAAACAAGCTAGCTTTTCATTTAGGGTAAATGAAGGGTAAACTTCAATTTCTTATTCAAACTTTTCAATAACTTTTAAGGCCTAATTATAGAATCTTAATCAATTTAGTACAAAATTACGAACTACTCATATGATTCAAAACTAGCACCTTTGATTTTTGATTTTGTTTGACATTACTCTGTCACTGAGGCATTATGGTCCGTGGCCTAGTTATTAAGTCTATATAGGATAACTGTTGGACATATTGATACTCAAAGCTATCCACAATGACTCATAACTGGCTTTCATGCTGTCGATAAGTGCACTCTTGGGCATTATCAAATTCTCTTGTATTAAGTACTCTTTAAATTTACATGTATTTAATTTGACACCATGTTCAATATGTATCGTGATTTTAAACTTAAATGTTTTCTCAGGTGGGCGATGGTACAACGAGTGTGGTGCTTTTTGCTGGAGAGTTCCTGAAGCAAGTAAAACCGTTCATTGAGGAAGGAGTCCATCCTCGAATCATCATCAAGGCCTTTCGTAAGGCGACACAACTTTCTATTGAAATGATCAACAGCTTGGCCGTAAAGGTATTTACTAAACAGTGTAAAGTTTTTCTGTTTGTCTTAAGTCATTAAGCTTTTTATAATTTAATCTGCAACTTCAGTTTAATCATGTTTTTGAAACCATTAAGGTTTTAAATATAGCTACACAGAAACTTACAAAACTTTGATAGCGACAGATAAAGTTAACCAATTGTTTTATTTCACTAGTTTCTCATAGTTTTAACCCTTTTAGTGCCACAAGCCGATCTGATCGGCTACGCCTACTACCGTTAAAAGTGCCAGAGCCGATGAGGCCGGCTCTCCAGATTTAAGCTAGTTCTCGCTTTATCTGATAGATAGTGTAGTATTGTCATATTTCACTGGAAAGAGAACATTTCCCTCTATTATTTTATATAAGGTTGGCAACAAAAATCAACCGTTAATATTTGTTATTGGAGATGGGAGTTTAGTACATCTACAATGGCGGATGGTCACATACTCAATGTGCTGAGCCCAACACCGGTTTACGTACGAGTTGCGTGGAAAAACATAAGTGTGGCTCACATTCATACTGATGTAAATAGTTTTGTAAACAGTTTTCAAATAAACGGGTTAAAGTGTTCTGAGTTTAGAAAAATATACTATTTATATTTTGATGCTATGTTGTGTGAATGAAAATATTTCTTTACCAATGTAAGTAAATAGGCGTAATGACTTTATAAATTTATATAATATTAAAAAAAATGAAATGATTCATTATTGAAGGTTTTTTGAAAAACGCATTCATTATGTGTAGACCTAAATATTTATTCATGAGGTAAGCAATATAATACATCTTGCTGTAAGGTAAGCAATAACAGCCCAAAAATATCTAATGTAGGATATCAAATAAAAATTCCTGTAATTACTATTTATAATTATATAATATTTTTTAAAAGATGATAGTTAGCATTAGTTCTGAAAAAAATTGAGAATTAAAAAAAAATTATAAATTAAATAAAAAATTTAGAAATTAAATAATTTAAATTTATTTGTATTAATTCATTATTATTAAAGAATAGTACATACAAATTAAAATGATATAAAAATCAAAATAATCACTTCTTAAATAAAGGTTTGACGAATTTTCTTGTTATTTTTTTGTTTTTCTGTGTCATGAAATTCTCTGATGTACAAGACAATAGTTTTACTGTGATTTTTTGTTTTGTGGGTGACACTGACATTTCCCTCATTTTTTGGGTACACAGTTTTTAAAGTCAGTCAAGTGAATATACATCATTGAACTTACAAAATCCACAGAAATATTATTTTCAGCTATGTCAGTTTCAGATTAATAGAGGTGATAATGAGCTCATATAGCTCAGTGTCACACCCGTAACAAAATGTACACTTAACTTTACTTCTAAACTTAAATAAAGATCAGAATTTATTTTTAATTTTCAAAAGTGAGGTTATGCTTAAAATATTGTTTTTTAGATTGGATAAAAAAATTATCTAAAGGAATGAAATAGTGTGAGAAAACTTAAATTTACATTATTTTAAATGTAAAATATAAAATGTATTAAAATTTTTATTATTCATAACAAAACATTGATCTTGAACAAGTGTTGGCAACCCAAAACCTAAACACATGATTTTCCAACTGTCATTCAGGTAAAAAGCAATGGTGAACATACTGTAGTTGAGGATTATGAATATAAATTTATTGTAAACCTGTTTATTGGATAGTAAACGTAAGTTTTTCATTGTTTGTTCAGATTGAGAAGAGCAATACAGTGGAGCATCGCGCCCTATTGGAGAAATGTGCAGCCACTGCGCTAAGTTCCAAACTTGTCAGCCATCAGAAGGGCTTCTTCTCCAAGATGGTGGTAGACGCCGTGCTACTATTGGATGATCTTCTGCCCCTCAATATGATAGGCATCAAGAAAGTCAATGGCGGTGCTCTAGAGGTTTGTACAAGCCATGTATTGCTATGCCTGGTCTTGTTTAGCAACAGCTCTGCCACTCGCAATATCACAGTTGGTAGAGTAACTGTATACAGAACTAAGTCTCTGCAAAGCTCCACAATTTTGAATAGGAATCTGGCAACGATTTCTATTTGATTTGAAATTTTGAATGTTAATTAGGGATGAGACCCTTTAATCCTTGAATACCTTGAATTGTTAATGATATTCAAGATTCGAGGATTCGAGAACAATTCAGATTTTTTAAAAAAAGTTCAGTTTTTCAAGTGGTTTTTGTTTTATAGAGCTCTAATACTGGCTATTGGTGGTTCAGAACCAATTATAATTATAGGATGAACGTAACAACTTGACCCCAGCCAAGTAATTTAACACTAAACTGATGGTATGAATTTTATAATGAGTGAATTATAATAAAGAATGCTAAAATTTAGTTACTCTGTGTACTTTCTATTATTGTATTGGCCCGGATATAGACCACAACCCAAATTTTTAACCACTTTCAGAGAAAAAAAAAGATTTACACTTAAAATATAATCACTTTGTATTAATAAATCATTTGAAAAAAAAATACACTTAAAATTATATTAGGACTACTTAAATATATAAAATCACCTGCAGAGAAAACAAACACATAATATTTACACTTAAAATGAGTTCACTTTGAAGGAAACAAAAATAATTATATGAAAAATTAGATCATTTGGAAATAAAAAGGTAGTTATTCATACGAAAAATGAGATCACTTGTAGATAAAAAAAATATAGATACACGGAAAATGTGGTCACCGAGGAAAAAATAGGATAACAATGAGGCACTTGAAAGGAAAGGAAAATAATTCATCACTTCTCTCATCATTGTCACTTTCTTCACTCTCATTGGTCTATTCTGAATGATCCTCCCACAAAACCTGCTTTGGTAGCCACGTGGTTTAACGTGCTACTCTCGTGTTGAACTAGACTGCCGAAGATGGGGAGATCGAGGTTAGATCCTGGTTGGGTGCACTGAGAGTGGTTTTTCACTCCCACACAATGGTCTTAAAAATTTGAGATTATTTTGTGTGTTCCCTTTGAAAACTTAATCTCTTGAGTACTAAAGAATTCAAATGTCCCATCCTTTCCCAACATGAATCAAACTTAAATATTTACTTTTGTAATAGTTGTTTTGGACATCTGTTTGACTCTGACTGACGAAAAAATATGTTTGAGGCACAATTACACCTGTATTGACCCGAATATAGGCTGCACCCTAAAATTATGATCACTTTGAAAGAAAAAAATATTTATGTCTGAAAATTAATCCTCTAGCTTTCCTTATGTCCATTTATTTACATGTCTTATTACTCAAATTTTAAATTTTTTGCTATAACTAAGTTATAATCATTGCTGAGAGATACTTTTTTAATCATAATCTTCAATGTTTTATTCATCTTTCTATCTCTTTAAAATAAAAATGTATATTCTTCTTATTTATTGATATAACACTTTCATTCTGATTTCATAAGAGAGAAATAAGCTAGTAAAAGCTTTTTTTTTTATAAAACTTAGATACTAATTGTGTTAATTGTTTTTTCATATTATATAATATGTAAAATAAAGTTGAAACTTAATAATATTTTATAGCAAAAAGTAAATGATTTAAGTATTTCAAGTAACCAATGGACTGCAACAAAAAAGTGTCTAGAACCATGTGTTAAAAGTAGTAGTGAAGATTTTACTTTTTCATTTTGTCAACCATTTTGGCTTGAAGTTAAATTTTCATTATAAGGTTCATATATTTTTTTAAAACTTTTTGTATCAGCATAGAGCATCATCTGATGTAGAGATTACTATTAACTATTTCATTGTACATCTATATCACTTCAAGTAATCCTCAAAGCTACAAAAGTTGTCAAGTCATATCTAAGGGTGCGATTATAGACTTTACTAGGATAATATAAAGGTGGTTTTTGAGAAAAATTGCGGCCTATTTTTGAGTTAGTACAGTTTGTTTGGAAGGTAGTACAAAGAAGAAAAATCTTAAATAGTTATACAGGAAAGATTGTGACAGTTTTAAACAAAATATATTTATTTTCAGACTTAACTTACTTTGAAGTAGATGATGATCAATATATTCAATTCTAAGTAGATAATGGTTTGGAAGCCACCATATTTTTTTTATCTGTTCTATATTAATTTTGATATATTGTCTGATTAAAGGACTCAATCTTAGTTGATGGAGTTTCCTTTAAGAAGACGTTTTCCTATGCTGGATTTGAGATGCAGCCCAAGAAGTACAACAATCCCAAAATAGCACTGCTTAACATTGAACTGGAACTGAAGGCAGAACGGGACAACGCAGAGGTCCGAGTCAAGAGTGTGTCAGAGTACCAGAAGATTGTGGACGCAGAGTGGAATATTCTCTATGAGAAGCTGGACCTGATTCATAAGAGCGGAGTCCAGGTTGTTCTATCTAAATTGCCCATTGGCGATGTTGCCACACAGTACTTTGCTGACAGGTGAGTCTTTAGTAGAGTTGGCTCGAATCCGAATTCAAATCTTGAAATAATTATGAATGTAAGAGGTAATATAAATATAATATAAAATACAAATAGTAACAAAATGTTAATATTATTTCTTATAATCTATTCATTATAACACATTATAACATTCATACATTCAGTTAAGTGTTAGATTACTGGTCTGGGGCTTGGTTGTTTAGTTCATCCCATAGTTATAATTGGTTCTGACCTACCAATCCACAATATTAGAGCGTTAACAAAAAAACATTTTTTTTTTAAGGATTTGCATCTTAGATTTGAAATTTTCTTTAATCCTCGAATATCCTTAAGGATTCGAGGGCTCAGTCTTCTTTAGTATTCATTACTAGAGACACCTGTTTTTGGTGAAATTTTTTTCTGTAGTTTAGTCATTTTTTATGGGGTCATTTTGATATATATGTTTTGGTTTTTTTTTCTTTTCAATATGTTTTGGTTTTTTTTTCCCCTTTGGTTTGCTAACTTTTCATTGATTTTCATGGAAACTAGAATGACACGAGCATTTACACATTCACCTGCTGAATTCCCTTGAGAAACTTACTAGTTCACTGGACATGATATATTATTGTGCGTACTCATCCTTTAACAATTCTTTTAACAAAGGAATTTTTTCTAATAACTTGCAAATTTGACTTTAATCCAAGTAAGTTTGCAAAATGTTCCTTGGATCAAACAGTTTGCCAAGAGAAGAATTTCTTTGAATCATTAATTAAGGAAAAATGGCGCCTAAAGGCTATTATAAATTAAACATTGAATAGAGGATAGAAGTGCAAGGCCTACAGACTGATCAGAAAAATGTAGGCCTTAAAGTTCATAGTAAAAAAAAACACATAATCATGAAATTTTCGGGTGACCATGATCCACCTATCTAGCCATACTGCCATAATACATTTGGTGTTTTACTCTCTTCTGCTGAAATCGGGATGGCCCTGTTAAAAGCTGAGGGAGCTAGTAATATGCTCTCTCGCTCTTACTTATCTTGACTCGATATTATTGTCAAGCTTGGAGTAAAACATAAAAGAAAAGTTAGAGATGGTTGGATTAACAGAACAGTTTAAACAGCAATATTTACAGAAGGGTTTGGAGGTCAAAGTTATCTGAATAAAGACAATTCCTATAGCAACTATCTCTAGTGAGGGAAACCTAGGAAATATATTACTTTTGATGGTAGTGTAAGATAAAACTTAATGTGCTGACGGCTGTTCATAAAGGTGACTTAATGTTAACTTTGTGGAGTATGTGGAATAAAAAAGATATAAACTAAAGGTATATTTTTAAATCAAAGAACAATAAAAAAAATATACTCCACAGTATGCAATAAGTGTAATGCCCTTGTTGTGTTTTGATAAAATTGTATTTAACTTAAGACCGATTGGTAGGGATCTGCTAGTATTAAGCTTTTTGAGCTGAGCCTGAAATAGCTCCTAATGTTTAGTCCAATTTTACCCCTTCTGATGAAATTATGTGTCTTACATACTTATTTTCGCTAGTAACAGATCTAGAATTTTCTAATAAAAGAGATAAATTTGCTTTTTACAATCTCTTTTCATTAGCTTTCTAAGACAGAAAATTGGCAAAGAAAAAGAATGATAGGACACACAAATATGAACATGAATGTAAAATGAATAATATAAAGAATAAATACAGCTACAGTTCAATTTTAATAGGAAGACCTTATCTGAAAGCTAGATACCATCTTCCATACATAACAAAATGTATCGCAAAAAGGGGAAAAGAGGTTTTCCTTAAAGATCTATCTTATATATTTACACAGATACATTTAATTATTAATTTTCAGAAATATTATTTTATTACAGAAGAAACACACAGTGTCATACAAAAATAAAATAAAATGCTACTTGCATTTGAAAAGTTTGAGAATAACAGAAACTTACGGTGTTTCCAGTTGCTAGACTGATGGTACTGAATTAATTGGTTTATCTGGCAGCACTACAATTTTTTTTTTCATAAACAAAAAATACCCATACAAATGTAATTTATGAAAAACAATTTTATATTAATATATTAAAACTAAAGCCTCAGTATTTTGTGACACATTAAAAGTGATGTTCTCTTCAACAGGGACATGTTCTGTGCTGGTCGAGTACCCGAAGAGGATTTGAAGCGTACGATGAAGGCATGCGGAGGCTCTGTCATGTCTACAGCTCATGACCTCACAGATTCTGTGCTCGGACGCTGCGAGTACTTTGAGGAGAAGCAGATTGGGGGAGAAAGGTAGTGTATAATATTTGGTTGTGGTGAAGAATATTGTGAGGTAGAAGGGCTAAGCAGGTATCCAAAACTTTGGCTAATATTTGGGTAACACAGCGTGTTCAAAGTCCACTTTTTAATTTGAAGCAAACCTGAATTGAATATATGAAATATTTTTAAAGCTGAATCGAAGTTTGAATATTTTTTGTTAGTGGCTTTATGCGTAAAAATGATATATGGTGATTATTTATAAAACTTTATGCACTAAAATCACTTTGAATTTTTTTAAGTGAATGATTGTAATACTTAATATTAATTTGATAAATCAAGATATTTAATTCAATTACTTAAGATTTTTTTCATGTCAATAGTAACTTGTAATGTATATAATAGAGATGGGCCACTCGAATCTTCAAATCCTCAAATCCACTGAATCCTTACAAGTATTCGAGGATTTGGTGTTTTACTGGATTTGATGGTTGAATCTTTCACCTCATAAACAAAGCATAATATTTTGAATTCAAAAATTACTTAGTTAGGCCTACTTGAAAAGCACAACTTAATCCTTAATCTTTATTTTGTCGGACAAAAGAGATTAGCATAAATAAAATCATTATGTTTAAAAAAAACTGTTAGGTGTGGAAAATCTTACGTGCCTAATACCCTACCCTCCCAGCTCTATGGGAAACTTGGATTCGACCGTTTCTGCATTTATGCTCACTTCTAAAACTTTCACCTCATGAACAATCTGGTAAATATTCTAATGAACACATTAAAACTCTTAAAAAACTGAAAATCAAAACTAGAATTACAAATAAACTAAATAAATAAAACAAATTAAAGCTTTTTTTAACACAAATAACACATTACACAAAGCCAGTTGCTATTACACACGATACAAAGTCGGCCGCCATGACGTATATCATGTTTACTTGCCAGAGTGATGATCAAAATAAAGATACTATTAATTCTTACTACCCAACTGGTTTTAATTATCTACAACTATTCAAACAACCCTAATTTATTGGATATGATCCTTAAGTTAGTAATTTTGTTGGGTTTCAGGAAAAATAAATAATGTCAACAGTCAGACACCAATAAAACTATTTATGCCTACTGACCTAATTATTGTATATTGATTGTTTAGGTAATCTGATCACTTAGAAAGTAAGAATTAATAGCCAAAGCTATTATTTATACTTATTAGTGGGAATTACTCCATCTAGATATCATATTCTGAAAATTGAAAAATGACACACTGGACACGGGAATCGAACCCGCCAAACTAAGCCAAAGGTCCCAGGTTCGATTCCCATGTCCAAGTGTCATTTTTCAATTTTCAGAATACACTTAGAAAGTGTTCTCGAGTTTTAAGAATCAAATAACGACGTGCTAATTCATAATTGGTTTTTAAATTGATTTTAACTAAGAGTTTATTATTTTTTTAAATATGTTATTGAAGTAATTGTACAAATATTCAAACGTAGTCCTGCTTAATAAAATGGGAATGAATAAATTGCAAGAGTAAAAAATATGTTCGTGTTTTAAATAGAATGTATTCTCAGAAATCGATATATCGCAAGAATCGAATATATTTCTTGTTTTCTACGCGAAGACAGATAATAGATATAAAAGAAAATAATAATACAACATACTTAGGTATTATTGAGTTTACTATTTCTAATGTATGTTTAATTGCTAAGCATGTTGTTTAGTCTTTATTAAAAATATGTTTTTATTTTTATTTTTGCTTAATCCTTCAATGATGATCAAAGTTGATCAAAGGATAACTAGGCCTAATCTGTTACTTCACATGTTTTTTTTAATACTTAACTCATTCTAACAACACTTTTAAAAATAACTAAAAGACACCTAAATTTTGATTGATTTGGTTTCTAAAAAATATGAGTCTAGATTGTTTAATTTGGCTGGATTTTAACCTGTATTTTGCGAGGGGTGTTTGAGGTTGATTAAAATTGAAAGCATGATAGAAATAAATCTTAATCTACAGTTTAGGCCTATTTTGTGTAATGTAGGTCTATTTGTAAATCATTAAAATTTCTAACAATTTGCTAGGACTCGAGATTCGAAAATAAAATTTAGATTCGGATTCGAGAAATAGTGGATTCAACCCATCTCTAGTATATAATATCACAGAATGGCATTAATTGAATATGAAATTTAGTATTTTAGCTGTAAATACCTTTATTGTCAAAGTGAAGTCGGATCTGATATTTTTTCTGAAGCCAAATTACACTTTTAAAAGGTCACTTTCAGAGTGGGAAACCGTTTAGAGTGTTTTTTTAACACAGTAATATTTTCAAACCTCACTTCAGGTTGAAGTTATTCTAATTATTTTTGTTAGACAGCTTGGTTAGTAGATAGTCTCTAAAAAAGCTTAAAAGTAAAATAAACCTTAAATAATAAATCTCACAATTTCTTCTATCTCTCTCACACACAAAAAAAAAGACAGTTTTGTCATCCTTTTGTTTTCACTTTGTATTTAATTAAAGGTTCAACGTTTTTACGGGCTGCCCAAACGCCAAAACATGCACATTTATCCTCAGAGGTGGAGCAGAACAATTTTTAGAGGAAACTGAGCGATCTCTTCATGACGCTATCATGATTGTGCGAAGAACAATCAAGAATGATTCAGTTGTGGCAGGTAATTTGGATTTATTGATATTTGTAAGTAGTAATATTAAACTTCCTTATTATCCAAGTCATATCTCTTATTTGTAGATAAAGCTTAAAAGTCACATTTACAGTGAGCTTGCTTAGTTACTTACTTAATGTATCTCAATAAGGAAAACCTCTTTTTGCTTGATGAGTTAGTTGAATTATATTTATAAGAAAGTACAGAAAAGGTGGATAGAAACATATAAAAGGAATGAACACAACATGGCTTTTACAATGGAAAGAACACACTTTGCATTGCTGCCATTGGATAAAGAGGTAATGTCTACTTCTTCAAGAAAATTGATCGTTACCGTTAAACCCTTCGACATAGGTTTCCTTTACCTTCTTCCAAATATAATACCTCATAAAGTGTAAAGAGGTTTTCGCTATAGAGAATTTGTAAATTAGGGATGGACAGTAATTACATTTTTATAGCCAAACAGGAAAGGAAATGACTCAAACTATCAGGAATTGAGAATTTAAAAAAATAATTGCTTAAAATAATTTTAGATTAAAAAATATATTGATTTTTAAACTAATTTGATAAGATTTGTAAAACAATTTAACATCATAAAAAGATAATATTGATATAGGTGTGCAAATAGAATTTTTTTATAGAATCAAATAGAAAATTTTTGAACAAATATTGAATAATACAAATCAATTGGTTAATTTTATTTCATTTTTGATGGACATTATTTTTACTAGTCTTTTTTTTAAAACAATATTTTATATTTGATAACTATCAGAATGCAAAAAAAAAAAAAAAAAAAANCAACATACAGTGTGTGGATTGCTGCGCCACTCAAGCAGATTCTGCTTTCTATTTTTGGTGAACGTGTGAATCAAGCTTGACAGTGATGAGTCAACACTCAGCAGTATTTACTGGAACACCAAGCCTGCTTTGTTCCCCACCAGAAACCAAGGAAAAAAGCCGCCCATCTTAAGGGAATGTATAAATTCAAGGTCATTTGGGATTCTGAACACCCCTGATAGTAATAATTAAGGCTAGACATATGCTGATCTCATCTTTGGCCGATAATCAGATTACTGATTCTTTGATCATTGGCTGATAATGGCACACTCTGTAAGCCAATGATCAGTACACTGATTCTTAAAATACATCTTCTTTAGTTAACAGGCTTAAGGCCTTTGGCCCTGTCAAGTGCAAGTCTAAAACTTATTTTGTGGGATGGTGGGCAGGAGGGTGAACGGCGTAGCATGGCTTTACAACTGATCAAATTATCTTTCCGCGCTAAACAAGAACAGATGGATCATGGAAACCTTAGATAGCGCTAGCTACCGGATAGGTCTTTTGCGGAAAAATCATACGTTTGTAAATATCAATTTTCTCGAGAATGAGTGAAATTTTCATAGTAATATTTTCAACATCTCTTCTAAGATAATTTATCAATGTTTATTAGGTGTTAAATTTTCTTATTTTTTGCTATGCAGCCAGCAGTTTTCTATTAAAAAATGTCAAAATTATTGATATTTGATCACTGTTAAAATTATAGAGTCGAGGTGTATATATAAAAAGTATAATTTAATCAACATGCTTCTATTCTTAAATATAACCATTTATTCCCATGTGTCTGCATTTCCACGCCAAATGAAAAGGGCCAATCGCCTTAAGCTCTTGGCAGACAGTCTTGTCTATTGTTCTGTTGCTAGAAAGAAGGGTGGCTACTAGTGCATTCTAAGTATACAGTTCAATAACAAGGGGATGTGAATGATGGGGGTGGAGGAGGGTGGTTGTGTTATGTTGAAAATAACGAAGCCATAGTGCAACAGTTGTAAGGAGGGATTTTCTTTGCAACATCATCTAGCAAACACATCTGAACCAAGGGGAGCTAAAACTAAATAACTATCAGAGGTTTCAAAGTTACATCATATTTATTAAATAGGTAATTAAGGTGAAAAAATGTTTCTGCAGTCTAGCATTCATATACTAGTGCTAAATTTTGTTTGGTACTTTTACACCTTAACCTCTAGTTTTTGTTTGTACTTTCTTTTTCTCACAAAGTATTGACATTGAAATGTACCATCTAGCAATATATCTCTCTCACTCTCACTTGCAAGCTGCCAAGTATGAGCCCTTTTAATATTTTTTCTCACTAACTAGTAACAACCCCATTCCATTCCAGCTGCAAAGGAATATAACAAAGGACAAGGTTGTTTGTTACCCAGATTAAAACTGGTGAGTTACCTACCATTACTTGACTTTGTGCTTACACACTTCAAAAGATACTGAAAATGCCAATCTCCTAACCAATTGTTGGCATCTGTCCAGCCCTATCTCTTATTATTTATAATGTATTCACAATGATATGCTTGAAAATCCATGTAAGGATTTTATGTTTAAGGTGGTGGCGCCATTGAGATGGAGCTTAGTAGGGCTCTAAGAGATTATTCCCGCAGCATCGCTGGCAAGGAGCAATTGTTAATTGGAGCCATTGCTAAAGCTTTAGAGGTCATTCCAAGGCAGCTGTGTGACAATGCTGGTTTTGATGCAACCAACATACTCAACAAGCTGAGACAGAAGCATGCGCAAGGTGACTTAACTACACTCTTTTTTGTGTATGAGGTTTCAAATAGCCAAAGCCATTATTTATGCTTTTAGTGAGGATTACTCCATCTAGATATTATTCTGAAAATTGAAAAATGACACCTGGACACGGGAATCGAACCCGGGACCTTTGGCTTAGTACGCCAATGTTCTAATCAATGAGCTATCCAGGAGTCGTCCCGTGTCCAGGGTCATTCTTCACTCATTTTAAGGCAGAGCCTATGATGGACGTGCAGAAATCGTCGACTACAAGTGTGTGATTATATTAATATCACGAGCTATCAGATATTCTAGTTTTGATTTTCAGTTTTTGAAGAGTTTTAATGTGTTCATTAAAATATTTACAAGATTGTTTGTGAGGTGAAAGTTTCAGAAGTGAGCATGCGCTGTAACAATAGAGTCCCAAGTTTTCCATAGAGGTGGGAGGGTAGGGTATTAGGCATGCTAGATTTTCTACACTTAACCATTATTATTTAAAAAAGATAATGATTACGGATTAAGCTGTGCTTTTCAAATAGGCCTAATTAAATAATTTTTGAATTCTAAATATTATGCTTTGTTTATGAGTTGAAAGATTCGACCATCAAATCCAGTAAAACACTGAATCCTTGAATCTCGAATACTTGTTAGGATTTGGTGGAATCGAAGATTTGTGTGGCCCATCTCTAGTTAAAATGTAAACCTCTTTATGTTTGTCAGGTTTCTCATGGTATGGTGTGGATATCAACAAGGAAGATATCTCAGACAACTTTGAAGCATGTGTCTGGGAACCTGCCGTTGTGAAGATAAACGCTCTCACGGCCGCCAGCGAAGCCACTTGCCTTATCTTGTCTGTTGACGAGACGATCAAGAACCCCAAGTCTGGAGATGGACAACCCCCCATGGGCCGTGGCATGGGCAGGCCCATGTGAACAGTTTTAGCTCAGCATTTAGCTAGTTTTGCAAACATTTACCAACTAATTACTCTCCAGAGACTTCTGAAGTTTGTGTTAAGATCTGGCTAACACTAATGGTTATTAACATCGATATTCCATTGTTGCTAATAATACACTACTCAAGTATTGCTTATTTAATAATTCACCTCATACAAAAACCTTTTTCACTTTTTTGAAGTACACCCCATTTATTTACCTTGCTTGGTTTCACTTATAACATGTATCCATACTGTAATTAGTCAGGTTACATTAGAAAACATTGGATGCTGCCAACCTATTTTGTTTAAAAGGTAATTATAGTTGTTTTGGTCCTATGACAGCAGTTTATCTTGTGGACATTGACCCTCTTTCTAGTACATTTTTTGATATACATTGTATTAAGTGATATTGTTAAGTTAAATTCTTTAAAACAGCTTAGTATTCATTTAAGGCATACATAACCAGCCTGCTCATAAAAAATCTTCTTACTTTTCTATATTGGAAAAATACTAAAAACAATCTATAATGAGTGTTTGAGTGTTAACAAGAAAATAAAAAATAGATTGTAAATTTTTTTATGTACTCAAGTGATTCTTTTATTTATTTTTTCGCACAAGATCATAGTGGTTTAAATAAAAAAAATAATTTAAACTTTATTTTGATTTAGTGTTGCTAGAAAAACATCCAATAAATTTGTATTAAGATCTAAGTACGATATTTTCTCCTTAAGCCAGTGAGCCATTTCCCTGTGGTATGTATATCTGTATTTTTTTTCCTTCTTATTATGTGTACTTTTTTTAAATTCGGCATCTTATTTTATTGCTATGAAATAATAAAAAAATTAATCTCAACATTCTTTGTTATGTTTTTTCATTAGAAAATGTATTTGATAAGAATGTCAAATTGACACATTCATAACTGTCTCTTAACTCTCAATACCCTCTTGAATTAAAATGAAATGGCATTATTTAGGATTGGATAAGTTATTATTGTAGCAAAGTTAAAATTCTATAACATTTCACTTTAGTATTGACAAATTTTACCATAGTGATTAGGGACATGCAAAAGGTGAGTTTTTTTTTTAAAGGAAAAGGTGGTGTTATTTTTCTCAAAAAGCGATATTATTTACGTCATTATGAGTCAAATTAGTATTTGTTAAAAAAAAATTAGGGCTCAAGTCTAGATAACGGTAGCACAATTCCTGATAAACTTTTCTTACACTCTATAATGAAAACATTGCCATTGTGGCCGGGTTATTTTCCTTAAGTTTTGTTCTTTTGTTGGTCAGAACATTGTATGTCACATGAAATCTTTGAGTCAACTTTAGCACATGTTAACCAAACTGCCTCCTCACACTACTTTTGCCAAAGAATTATTCTCGGCCATATTCAACAAAGTAATTACCTCTGCCTGGCGTTTGGTACTACCTACATTTCAAACACTCCTCTCAATGTTTTGACTGATTTGATGTGTTTCATGTCAAAAATAGCATACACATTTATACAGCAAGTCCTGCTATAACGTTGCCTATTAGAACGTTGCCTGGTTACAACGTTGTTTTTCAGCTGAACATGCACCAAATGTCAACCGCCTGTTTCCTGTTTGTGTAGGCCTATTAGGCCTATTAGTCAAGCAGGTCATGTCAGAGATTTCTCTCCCACCTTCCTTCAAACAACAAGCCACCTGGTAGTAATAGTAATGGGTTTTTTACATGAAAAAATATATTTTGTTTATTTATTTTAAATTTGGAATATTTTACTTGAAAATTGAGACTTTTTGCAGAAGATTTAGAGAATTTCAGCATGTATGGCCCCCTCCTATGCTAACCTTTTCATGGGCAAACTAGAAACAAACAATTTGCTATCTGAACTCTTGTAACCACTCTCCTGGATGAGATAACATCTTCATGATCTGGACAGATCCTCAAATTAACTACAGTTCTTTAACAGGTTACATAACCATAATTAAAGGAAAAGGTGGTGTTATTTTTCTCAAAAAGCGATATTATTTACGTCATTATGAGTCAAATTAGTATTTGTTAAAAAAAAATTAGGGCTCAAGTCTAGATAACGGTAGCACAATTCCTGATAAACTTTTCTTACACTCTATAATGAAAACATTGCCATTGTGGCCGGGTTATTTTCCTTAAGTTTTGTTCTTTTGTTGGTCAGAACATTGTATGTCACATGAAATCTTTGAGTCAACTTTAGCACATGTTAACCAAACTGCCTCCTCACACTACTTTTGCCAAAGAATTATTCTCGGCCATATTCAACAAAGTAATTACCTCTGCCTGGCGTTTGGTACTACCTACATTTCAAACACTCCTCTCAATGTTTTGACTGATTTGATGTGTTTCATGTCAAAAATAGCATACACATTTATACAGCAAGTCCTGCTATAACGTTGCCTATTAGAACGTTGCCTGGTTACAACGTTGTTTTTCAGCTGAACATGCACCAAATGTCAACCGCCTGTTTCCTGTTTGTGTAGGCCTATTAGGCCTATTAGTCAAGCAGGTCATGT
The DNA here is from genome assembly GCA_902151455.1 of Timema bartmani. Classification (NCBI taxonomy): domain Eukaryota; kingdom Metazoa; phylum Arthropoda; class Insecta; order Phasmatodea; family Timematidae; genus Timema; species Timema bartmani. The sequence continues at coordinate 88,311 of CABFWB010002013.1, forward strand.
CAGAGATTTCTCTCCCACCTTCCTTCAAACAACAAGCCACCTGGTAGTAATAGTAATGGGTTTTTTACATGAAAAAATATATTTTGTTTATTTATTTTAAATTTGGAATATTTTACTTGAAAATTGAGACTTTTTGCAGAAGATTTAGAGAATTTCAGCATGTATGGCCCCCTCCTATGCTAACCTTTTCATGGGCAAACTAGAAACAAACAATTTGCTATCTGAACTCTTGTAACCACTCTCCTGGATGAGATAACATCTTCATGATCTGGACAGATCCTCAAATTAACTACAGTTCTTTAACAGGTTACATAACCATAGCAACCCTACTTAACCTGGAACATTTCACAACACCATGCCATATTCTGGGATCTGAAACTGAACCTTCATGAGGGATACAAAAACACCACAGTCCACAACAAAGCCCAAACTCAGATTTATCCTGAACACAGGCTACAATATCCTAACCTCATCACCTCTCACACAAAATCATCACATTCAAACACTTTCCTAGTCTCCACAAAATTCTGGCTCACCCTAAATTGCCTGACCCAGCCACAAACAACACAACGCCAATCCAAAGGTTCCTACCTATGCAATACCTGCAAAATTCACCAACCTTCCACATTCAACAGCAAACTCACACAAATGGAATAACCCATGAAAGGCCACTAAAACTGCTCCACAGAAAATCTAATATATCATTTACAATGCAACTACTGCATGGCTGAATACATTGATCTCAACACAGGAACACTCGAGACAACGAACGGTCATCGTTTTGATACAAACCACAACAATCCTGACAAAACGGTAGCAGTAAATGCCCGAACGCATAATGCAGATTTTCACTCATGTTATAGTACTAGAGTAATCCATATTACCATCTACCAAGAGTCAAGGCACAAGTTTGAACGAGCAACTAAAGAATCTAAGTAAAAACACTCAAGAAACAGGCAATAACAGTATCTGAGTGACTATGATCTACCTATAACCATGCTTCCATAGTCTAGTTGGTGTTTTACTCTCTTCTGCTGAAGGGGGACTGATGTATCCTGAAAATTTCATAACCACCTATTTTGTTGGGGTTTTGACTGTGAACTCTTGAGACCTGCAGTTTTCCGCGTGTAGGCCCTTCTATTTTATTTTCAATGTTTAGTTTAAAATAGCCGCTTGGCACCAATTTTCCTTTGTTAACATTTTTATTTCTAGGTGATCTCATTATTAGTACGAATAACTTGACTTTATTATATTCAAGTGATCAAATTTTTTGTATAATTATTTTTTGTTTCCTTCAAAGTGATCTCATTTTAAGTGTAAATATTGTTTTTTCTCCAAAAAGGGTTAAAGATTTGAGTTGCGGCCTATATTTTGGGGTAGCCTAGTTTCGGGCCAATACAGCCTACATCATTTACAACAAAGATAGCACTTTTTTTTAGTAAATTATTAATCAATTTTTAAAAAATTCTTTTCTTGTGATGTGATTCTCCTAAAACAAGTCTATGTTATTCCTTTTACCAATTGCTTAAACCTGAACAGATAATAAGATGCTGTGCAAAAAAAAAAAACCTTAAAATTGAGAATTGAGATCAAGCTCTTCATTATTGTATTCAAGATTCTTGTTTGAGATTTTTACGAATCTCTTAATTGCTTGAATACCATAAGATTTAGAGGGTTTTGAAGAATCAAGGATTTAAGCATCCCATCTCTCCTTATTATGTTTCAATGGAATACAGTTATCTTTTTATATATTTACTAGAGAGAAATATACCTTAAAAGTGAAAATAGGTTCTCTTTAAAAAATACTGATCGTTTAGCAACTAAATATAAAACTAGTCCTAAACAAATATTCTAACTCCTGTATGATTTAATATATTCTAGCTGTGAAAATATGTATTTCACAAATATCTTTTTTACAACAAAAATTGCAGGCCCATAGAAAACAAAAATTTCAAGGATTAAAAAACCTAAACATATTTCTTTTTAAGGGTATATCAAACCCTTTCATTTGCATGGTGTGGTTTTCAAGGGCTTGCAGACTTGTTTGTTGTATCTATTACATTTTATTTTAATCTAAATTTTTTAATATGACAATACTTTAGTAAATTACTTAATTTGAGCTGAAAACTAGAGTTTAAAATACCCAACTTCCATCCACAATTTTACAATCTGGGGAAGTTTAAACTTGCAGTACAATTTTCAAACAAATAGAACTAGGATAATTTAGACCCATATAATTTGGTTAAGAAAAATCATATTTGATCTTGTTTGTATTATTTTCCATTATAGTTCATACAAAAATATTATGAACATTTTACCCCTAAATCATGATGTTGTCTGAAACCAATCTTTTTGAAGTGGAAAATAATTTAGTACGAATAGACAAATTTTATATTGCAGTAAAAATTTATTTTTTATTTTGCTACTAATTTTGGATGAACAGAGCTTCAAAAACTAGACTTCATTCTGGAGGGGGTAGGAGGAAATCTTAATTGATAATCACAAAGCTCCACAAAAATATTATTAGTTAAAGCAATTTAGTTTTAATTTACATTCTAGAATTAATTTTCATGTCTCAACAACTTGTAATATTACAATTGCATACTCTAATAACATATTAGCTTTGCATGCAATTTTATAAATCATACTCAAGGATTAAAGAGAGCTAATATATACAATATAAACTATTTTCTCAACATAAAACAATAACAAATGTCTTCAAACTTTGATTCGGTTTCAAGAATATTTCATGTATAATAATAATTTCAATTTAAAAAAATACATATATATATATTTATTATATTACATGTTTCCTTAATAAGTATTTAAATGACATTATAATAATTCTATTTCTTATATAGCCAAATAAAAATAACACAACCTTATTGGTTTCCCAATAGACCTCCAACCCTGGCTATCCATGTTTATCGAGGCATTACAAAAGCTCACTTATTGAATAAACAATCTAATTATAAATGTACACATTTACAAAATAGTATAAAAAATGCTGTAGTCAAATGGCAACTCCTCTTGAAGTCTTCCTATATTGCTTATAGCAAAAGTGCAAATATTTGTTAGGTGTAATCTACACTATACAGTCATACTAAAGTATCTATAAACTTTAATGTTCCATTATTAATAATTAGTATAATTTTTACTAGCTAGACTATACACTTTCTTAATTTGAGTCTTTGGATGTAATGTAAATGATTAAATATGTCACCAAATCAATTTAAAAAAAAATATATCTAAACACAAATTATCAACAAAATTTGTAAAGCAACTTTTTGTATTTCATTATTAGTAAGAATAAAATATTTTTCTATATTATATTTGGAAGTAGTTATAGGAGAGGTGGATAGATATTTGACTAATTTTTAGTTTTATTTAGTTTTATTCATCAGCTTTATGGCTTCAGCATGTAATTGTTATTAAATGTATTAATTCATAATCAAAATAATTAGATGAGTCAAATTCACCGTTAAAGAATCCACATCATCATTTTTTACACAAATCCTTTATATAAATCTTAGAAAACATGGCAAATACAAAAAGTTTACTTGACTGCTCTAATTCTTAAATTGATACTCGATATATAAAATAATAGCTAGATATTAAAATTGTTTATAAAAGTACATTCACACATACAGCTAGGTGGTTTTTTAGTCCAGAGTTTGGTTGATAAGTTTGCCCCGTAATTACATTGAGTTAAACCACCAATAAGCAGTATAAGAGCTCCAAAAATTGAAAACTCTTTAAGAATTCAAAAATTTGAAAGTCACCTCCTTAAACATAATGTTCTGTTATAGTGTTATAGGTACAATACAATCAGTTCAATTATACAGGTAAGAGTAACATTAATTTCAATTTACTTATACCCTTAGAATGCCTTAAAACCTTAAGTGTATTTGTAATTTTAAAAAAGTTTAAGATTCAAGAATTAAATTTTTTTAAATCCTTTTTTCCAAATTTAAATAGGATTTTTTTTTTCTGAGCTATTATGAAGGACGAGAAAGTACAGGAACAGCTGCAGGAATGGAATGAGGAAGCGGAAAAGTGTGGAAGTGGTGAAAGAATTGGATGGAGTAGATTTGAAAGAAGCAAAGAGCGTAAAGTATATTGGTGGCGTGATTGAGGCAAGGATTCCAAGAAGATTAATGGATATGAAGTATGTAGGGAAGAGACCGCAAGGGAGACCAAGGAAGAGATGGGAGGAACAAATAGCAAGTGTGCAAGTGAGAGGAGAAGAGTGGAAGAGAGTGAGGGAGGAAGAATGGTGGAAGGACAAAGGGAGATGAAGGTATTTTACTAAAAGAACCCGGCCACAGATTGGAAACCGTTCATGATGGTGATGATGACGTTAATGATTATGAAGCTTATAAGTGGTTCAACCCAAAATCATGAAAGAGGATTAGACCAGGGTTCGCAAACTCACAGCCTGTAGGCCACATATGACCAGCCCTCTTATCTGCAACACTTTTATATTACTATCTTATCTGCAGTCATACATGTACACAGAAATACCAGTTCACAGTTTATCAGAGAGTTATTTACTGTTCTTTGCTCTCTTGTTTTGCTAAGTGTTACAATCCTCACTTGGTTAGGAGGCTGAATTATTTTGCAGTGTGAGGAAAGGTATAATAATTATGGTATTGATTGACAGCTAATAACAAACACAAACCTCCTTTGTAAGAAAGAGCATTCTTCGCATTGGTACTTGATGACAGTAGTTTATTGTATTTTCTTGGTTCGCCAACATTAAAAAAGGGTTAAAGTGAATTGGAATATAATAGACAATTAACATTTCATTTTAGTATGTACATAACTTGGGATGGCAAAAAATACATAGAACTATTTACAGATAGCCCTATATTTTTCTATCACGTTAAATATTTAATAGTGTGAATTTTTATTATGGGAAGTCGGTATTGTGTAAGCAGCCATGAACTACACACACATAGAATACTCGGCTATGGCAATGGCAATGGCAATGGAAGCATCTGACAGTCAAGCCGGACGTGCAGTGCGGCTGTACGCTGATTGCTTTACTAAAAGATATTTATATTTGGGTCAAGCATTTTTTTTAGCACTGCTTCTTATTTTCGGGTTATATGTCTATGTACTAATTACACTAATGAGTTAGGGATTAGGAAAGTTTAATTTAGTGGAAATGTATTTGCATTTGTGTGGAGGGAGAGTGGAAAAACATTTATGAAAAAAAACAACTCAGTGCACCTGAATGGGATTGAACCCTGATCTTCCCGTCTTTGGTAGTCTAGTTCTCCAAGCATTGTTGGGGGCACGATTGTGGTTCTCAAGTTGATACTAAATCGTTTGAATTCTCTCAGATACCATCAGTTCCTTGACACTGTTTTACCTGGACTGCTGAAGGACTTCTAATTACTTTCCGACAGAGGTTGTGATATCAGTGTGATGGCGCTCCTACACACTATGGAGAATATGTGTGGAAATCAATTGATGAAGTCTAACCCAACCAGTGGATTGGGCATGGTGGGCCATTAGCAAGGCCAGATCTTACAATAGTAGATTTTTTCTTGTGGGGGTCACTTTAAAGCTCTGGTGTACCCATCTGAGGACATTATGGCACAAATACATTCAGCTGTTACGCCAGCTGACGTTGATGCGTTTCGCCGCTTGCACACCAAATCCACACACCATTTGGTGTAATGCATAGCCCTGTGAGGATCAATCTTATAACACCTAAAGTGAACTAATATATTTCTTTAATTTAAGTTTCAGGAACAGTATTGCCACATCATCCATCTCTAGTGTTAATGTCGTTTTTCTCAAAAGGTATGGGAAGAACGTATTTTTTGTAAAGTGTGTTTCCAACTTATATTCATCCACCTAACCATGTGGTACTGTTTGTATCCGCGCATTACTACTTAACCTGTATAGTCCAGCCAGATAAAACACAGTGCAAAATAAATAAATAGTACAACTAAGCAAACATGTTCCTAAGAGTTATGGCCAGAGTTTGTGAATCCGGCCCTTCAATACCTGTGCGGGAAAAGTTGATCTCTTAAGATTTAGAATAGAGATTCATAAGTAAAATGATGCTTTGGATTCAAGAACAAGTGGAATCCACCCATCTCTATGAAATATATTTTAGTACGGTTGGGCCAATCAGCCCTTTTGCCGACTATGCTGATGGCAGTCACTTGTTGCCCAAATTACCGATCACTTATGCTGATCATTTGGTTTTTAATCCTATTGCAAAGGTAATATACTAAATAACACGCACGCACGGATATTTGAATATAAATAATTTTTGTTCACTAAATTCTCGATAAAAATATTAACAAACACAAAAAACCATCATGATAAAAAAAACTTAACCAGACTGTGGTCAATATTTGAAAGAGGGGGAGGAGGAAGTACAATGTAGATAAGACCGCTTCGATATAAATACAGAATGCTCTACAGTGAGCATAACTTATTAATTTACAATAATGCTTTCAAAACTAGCACAAAGTTATTCAAAGGATAAGATTCTGTTTATGTTTTCATCTATTCCATAAAGAGTAGCTAAGAATATTATTAATATTTATGTGTTAAAACTTAAACAAAACAATATTGATAAATGACTATTAATTATTTAATATTTTAAAGACATTAGCTTTACTTTTAAGTTAATATTCATAAAATATCTCTCGTTAAGGAAAACCTCTTCTTGATTTTTGAGGTATTTTGTTATATTTGAAAGAAGCTACAGGAAAAGTAGATAGAAACATATAAAAGGGGCCAAACATAATATAACTCTTACAATGAAAATAGGAACACTGTTCACACTTTACAAGCAATGCAAAAGAGTAAGTTGTGTTGTCCGTTTCACACTCTCCTCTGATGAGTTCCGAGAATGAAACCTAGTTTGGGTAACATTATATTTTCTTCAAGAGGCAGCCATTACTTCTTTGTCCAGTGGCAGCAATGTAAAGTGTAAAGTGTGAACTGTGTTCTTCCTTCCAATCTAAAAACCATATTGTGTTCGTCCCTTTTCATTTGTTTCTTTCCACCTTTCTTGTATCTTCTTCCAAATATTTATAAAATAAGTAATTGGGGCAATTATTTGAGTAGTCTTGTTGTCATGAACTATTGTTAAATCTTTTTTGTTACTGTCTGCTCTTCTTCTCATTCTTTAACACTTTCTGTTCTCCTCTTCTATTGCTCTTAAAGTGTTGATCTTGAAATCTACCCAGTATCCAAATCTCTCTTTCTCTCACTCACCATGCCTCACTTGCAGGTCTGCAAGTATGAATCCCCAGAGACTGTCCTCTCAAACATTTGTTTCTCCCTGACCAGTAAACCACCCTTACTACCCTATTTTACGCTTCACCAGGGCAATCCCTTCCCCACCCACAAGCGATAGTGCAAAGGACCATGTTAATAATAATATTTAGCACCGCGTCTTACTACCCGTTCGGGTTATACGCTTAAGTACTAATTACGCTAATGGATTAGGAGGGTTGAATTTAGAGTAAGTGAACCCGCATTATTTACGT
>CABFWB010002013.1:95961-108385 GCA_902151455.1 Timema bartmani
CCCCCCCCCCCCCAGTTCACCCGACCGAGATTCGAACGGTAGAGCTCAACACGACTAGCGCGTTAGCCAACTACGCCACCGAGGTGGGTCAAAGGAGCATGTTGTTTGCTACCCAGCTTATAACTGGCGAGTCATTCACTACCTGACTTCTCATGTACACAGTTAAAAAGATTGACGAAAATAATCAGGCTCAAAATATTGATGCAGCTTAACTGATTGTGCCATAAGCGGTCGATGATGATGATAATGATGATAGGCAATCAGCATCGGCTCAGCCCTAATGTTCATATATTTTTTTACAACAAATTTATGTTTAAATGCACAGCTTTGGTAGTTTCATGAATTAACACCATAAACTAGATCTAATCTTGATTGTAAAAGCACACATTCTTTTCAAACTCACTCAGTATAAATGCTTTTTAATCAGTATCACAAAATATTTTGCACTAAATTAGATTGATGCTCACTTATATTAAACATGGATAGCCAGATTCCAACAACAAGTATTATTAAGTGTCCTGACGTCAGTTACATTGTTCCAGCACAAACAAACAATGCTGATTAGCTTTGTTCCACTGAATTTCAAGATATGGACGAGAATTCTTGAAGTACAAGCTGCAAGTCCATTGAAGAGAAATCAATGCTTTGTCTTGTATCAAATACCACACTTCTCACCTGGAAAGCAGAAATTCAATTTAAAATTATTTTTTTAAATGTGAATAAATGAGTCAAATAAATGGCCGGAAGAAATTATTATAAAAAAAAAAAAAAGACACAAGAACACGGCAGGTTGCCCAAAGAAAGTAACAACCAAAACAACTGATTACACAAATTGATGAACATACAAACAAAAATGTAGTTGAGTCGAAACCACTATTTTATGAATCCAAATCTTGAATCAGACTCTCTACTTTATCGTTGAATCTCAAATTTGAATCTAAATTTGATTCTTGAAATAATTATGAATATAAAAGGAAATGTAAATATAGTTTAGAGTAAGAGAAAATACAAGCAGTAAGTAGTAATAGTAAATGTTAACGTTCTTTCTTATAATCCATTCTTTACAACATGCATACATTCAGTTAAAAGTTAAATTAATGGTCTGGGGCCTTTTTAAGTTAATTCTATAATTATATTTGGTTCTGAACCACTAATATGCAGTATTAATAACACTCCTCCCCCTTTTTTTAAATATGGATTCGAGGGTCTCATTCCTAAATAAAAGCGTGAACCTCATTTCATTTTTATATTTTTCAAGAATCTTCAATGATGACTTAATTAGAATTAAACTAATTTATTTGAAAAAAAAAATCTGGCTTTGACAATACAAAGCTTTGCCAATAAAAGTATTGATTGACTGTTGATATATTTATTATTATTATTATTATTATTGTTATCGGTGTTGTTGTTGCCATTCTAAGCTGTTATATGCATCACAAATTCATATTCATATGAAAATATTAATTGAATCACATGATGTGATCATCATCATCATCATCATCATAAGATATGATTCGATGATGACAAAATTACACGTAATTGTGCAACAAAACATTTACCAAACAAATTTAGTGGGTAAAGTTATTTAAATAAGCACAATATTTTGTTTTAATTAAAACAATTAACAAAAAATATTCAAACTTTGATTTGGCTTTCATATTATCTAATAATATATTCCATTTAAGTTTACTTTGAATTGAAAAAGTGGACTGTGCACACGGCACATCCCTATTAGATAACAATGTGTTTGTCCAACAAACAATACTCACCATAGCAGTAAAGAAAGCAGCGTGCCTGGGCTTTTCAGCGTAGCGTTCATATTGGTCCAAACTATCTTGAAGCTTCAGGGTTAGGCTGTCATAGTTCTTGCGTACCACATCCAAGATCTAAAGCCGGGATCGTCATTTGATCAATTTAACTAATAATCTTACACCCAACAATGTTATAATGATGAGCTAAGGGGTGGAGTAATTTAGAGGAAATGCGCCTGCATTAACATGAATATATGATGGGGAGAACACTTTGAACTCCCCAGTTATCGGCAATCGTGTCTAATGTGAACGTGGTGTAACACCTTTAGGTTGGAGTTTAGGGGAAGTGAGAAAATGTCAGTGTTTTTGCACTTTTTATAGCAACACCTTTTTTTGACCAAAAATAAATAAAACATTGCTTTAGTAGCAACATAGATTACATTTTCTTCACATTGTGACATCAAAGTCATGAGTATGACAAACTTTTTAAATGAAGAGAAAAAGTTGTCATTAAGTTCTAGGACAACCTTAACAGATAATCATTCCATGAAATGGTGGTCAGTTAATTGGAATTTGTTTCTCGCATCATACAATCTTTGAAGGACTCCTGATGTTCCTATTTGATAGAGATCACTTTCTACCTTCCATTCCATAACAACAGCAATCATGTTGTGTTCAATACTCACAAGTGGGACATCTGCAGTATTTCATCGCCTTCCCTTTTCTGGAATGTACATGATGCTTCATGTGGCTGTTTTAGTTCTTTCTTTGCGACTACAAAGATCACATACATTTGCAGGTGTACAGGTATATTCTTTAGCTAGATCGCTTGAGCTTTCTTGCAAAATTAAATAATTTTCTTCTTCTCTTTCCAAGTCACTGGAGCTGGAGGCATCTGCATTGGAATTTTTACTAAATACATTTTCCAGTTCTTCCTCTCTCATAATAGTTTGAAGAGCCTCATTAGGTATGTCATAATCTAAAAGGCCATTTTGTACAAGAACCCCAAACATCGCCTCATATGGACACCTGTTAATACATGGAGATACTTTTTTTTTAACTGAACAAATCGTAGTCAGTCAGTCCAATTAGTAGTACTCTTTATTATCGGCCATCCAAGAAACCAAAATGTCTCAAACATCCTGATTCGCCCTCTCCACACTTCCCTGGTTTTGAGAATGCCTTGGTTTGCCATGAACTATTTTAGCTTCAAACATACTAGCATACTCATTAACGACAAATGCTGCAATTTCTTTGCCAATGTCACTTTGGAGCATGTAAGGTGCACCTAATAGACAGAAAATGTCTAACAGATTGCAAGCTACCTCCTCAGCTCTTTTGGATTCTAAATGCTTCAAAAAAATTAATTTGGTCAGGTGGTCTTGATAATCTAAAATAAATTTGTAATCTCTGTCCGGTTTTGTTTGTATATCAATGAAATCCACCTGCCCTCTTGAATCCATATGGTTGCTCAAAATTGGTCTTACCACTAGGCACTTTCCTTTAAGCTTTAAACTGACATTGTCCACATAACCATAAATAAATATCAATCTCTTCACGCGTGATATTACAGTACATTTTTCTAAGTTCTTTGTCCATGCACCGAGTGCTTTTGTATCCTGTATCTATATGGGCTTTGTGAATAATATAATACCTCTGTGGCAAAAGTATTTTATTTCATCCTCATTTGTGAATCTCTTTCTTATAAGTTTTTCTTGACCAATGGTTGGAATGCCCATACCTCTTCATGTGTTGATAATCCAGTGATGTTAGTAGCTCTTCCAGTCTTTTCTTACATAGCAAAGCTTTTATTTTGGACATTAATCCATTGCACTTAACAGAAGTAAGTAAGAATGTATTATTCGATCCAACTTTCTAGATATGACCATTTAATTTCAAGTTAAATTTGTGTTCACTCACAGCAGACATCATTAAAAGAGAGATTACAATGTACACATCTGACACGTGGCTCGCGTAGCCTAATAATATTGTCAATGGTACATGTTCGCCACCTGCTCAGTCTGGTCAAGTAACAAACTAAAATGTTATTTCAAGGTTTGGTATTATGTAAATGCACAATCCTAGGTTTGGTTTTTCCAGGATAGCGAAAATATTTTTCTTTTATAGTGAAGCAACTTAATGAAAGTTGATTTATTTTTGTGAACTGCACCTGGATTATTTGCACATTTATGCTAATGAGGTGGGGGTCATGGGGTTGGTAGAATTAAGAGGAAATATAGCAAATATGTGTGGAGGAGGCATGGAAAACCATTCAGTAAAGTCCACCATGGCTGGGATTCAAACCCAGAGCTGTTTGTCCCTGTAAACTGTGTATATCAAAATGAATTCATAGAGCAGGTTGTGAAAATCTTGATTAAACTATTCAGAGTGTGTTAAAAAATAGTGTTGATTTGTTTACCCAAACCCAATAATCTGCTCGTCAAACTCACTTGATCTTCCGACGGTGTAGACAGTGATTGACTAGCTAGCCACGCTTCTATCTTTGGAGAGAAATGGTTGGTAATCGCTCTGTAAAACATGAATTAAATTTTTTTTTAGTAAGATCCCAGTTTGTGCAGATTATATTTTAAGGATGTTATTTCATTGTTTATTTATTAATTCTAAGGTGACCTGGCGGTCTAGGGGTACTTTTGTGCTGGGGGTCCAAAGTTCAATCCTCGGTCCCGGCATGGATTTGTCTGAGTGCCAAACTCTTCCTTAACCTCTGACAAAACGTGTATTAATCACCAACTTGTGAATGTGTGGAATGCCAGGCCTCCACTGTGGTTTGGATCCCACGTTAAACTGTAGGTCCTCCATTTCATCTCACAATCATCCTACCATTACACATTAGTGTAAGTGCTTACAACCTGAACTGTTAGTAAGATGCAGTGCTAATAATAATGTTAATAATATTAGTTCCAAGCAGATGCAAATAGGTATAGTCATCTTATTATAGGTACATTTCCTAAATATTTATTTATTAAATTCAATATTCTAAAAGAAACCTTTTTACTTTATTTATTGTTATAAAAATATAATTTGTATAAGTATTTAAGTTTATTTTGTTTAAGTCCCAAATTTGAGAACCCCTGCATAGGAAAAATATTAAAGTGTTCCAATTAGCAATGAGCCCTGGCCTGGTTCAAACTTAAGCACACCATTGGTTTAATTAACAAGTACTTGTCTAGATGTTTCTATTCTTACCTAACATTGATTAGACTGTTGATGAGTTTTAGGGCATTTTCTTTGTAGTCTCCGTCATTTGTTGAATACCTCAATGCTGCAACATTATAACAATAAGATAATTTGTTTTACATAAAATTACAATAAGCAATGAATGCTAGTTTGAAATAAAAAGATAGCTGGAGTAATTTAGAATTTGAAACTTAAAATCAAAATGAACTAAAAGTATTTAATTTACAAGGACAAACAAGTTACCTTATCTACCTGAATATAAGTTGGTCCTGAATTTCAATCAGCGCCCAATGTATTTTTGTTGTTTAATTTTAGGACAAGCTACATTGCTAGTTTGTTAGTAAATTAAAATGAAGGAAGTCAATTTTTCAGTGATACATTTTTATCCCTACTGAAAGTAAAAATGTTTACCTTTATTTCTTTATTTTGATTGTTCCTTTAACATGTTCCTATTTATATGTATTATCATTTTTTCCCTATTCTCGTTTTCTTACTTTTTGTACTTTTGATTTCCTCTTTTTAAAGTTTCATTACACATTTCACACCACCTCCTAATGAGTGCTGGCTGAATGATAGCTACCTAAGTAGGGAGAATAAGCAGTAACAATCAATTTTTTTTCAAGAAGCAGCCATTTTATAAGCAGGGGAGTGCCCTTTCACCATTACTATTTAACTTGTAATGGTAATGGAAATGCTCATGAACAAAGTGGCAGGAAAAATAAGGGAATAAAGAGTTTGTGAGCTCAGGTTTTTTTTATTTGAGCCGCGTATTTAAAATCTCCCGAGTTCGAGTCGAGTTTTGAGCATATTCATAATTTTAAAATGTTAACGGTAAGTTAACGGTATATATTTTTGATTATTTTAAAAGTAGAATGTCATCAGTCAAAACAAACATAAAATGTAAATACCACATCTTTAAAATTTGAGATCTTAAAATAAGAATGCCACTCATTTTTTTAATAAATAGTAAATACTTAAAAAAAAAGTATAAAAAATGGAAATATTTGTTTTTAAATTACAAATAACACTTAAATAAAACCACTCTAATGAAAATATAATAAAAAATAATAATTAAAATTGTAACACTCAGTCTTTAAGGACATTAAAATTACACTCACAAAAAAAGTTAATAAAATTGACATTTTAATGAGCTAATATTTCCCCAAAATATGCTTCCGTAACTTAAGAGCGTGCATCATATGCCAATCAACACCAAACACTATTACACGTGGGTCACTTCTGATTAAACATAAATGGAGATTAAGAGTTAATAGAAGTTCCTAATACTGAACATTGTTAAAATATTAAATTATATTTGGATAAAAACTGAATTGCAAAGGCCGTTTTTGACCATTTTAGAATGACCTCACAGATAGGCATTGTGTACAAATCTTCATTCTGTCATAATAAGGACGTATTGTAGCTATTAACAAGAAACTTTGTCTTCCATCGTCATCATATGAAATTTTAGTAATCATTCAAATACAAATGGACTGCCCACATTTCTGGCATATCTTTTCCCTTTTATTCCCATACCTCACGCGCACGCACACACGCAGAGGCTACCGCGAGCTGAGTTGGGCCTGCTATGGTGAACGCTCTTAATTTACTCTGCAAGAAAATGTAAGATTCACAAACAGCTAGAAATATGAAATGTTTCATATTTCATGTTTCTTTTATTAGTCCTTAGTGTAATAATTGCGCAGGATCACGTCTTCTGTTCCAACTCCATTCGTCTATTTGCATTTGCACATGCGCATTGTATAGGCTCTTGCTAAAAATTATCTTACTATGAAATTTATTTCAATTCAATTTTTAATGGTTTTAAATGTTGATGTTCATACTTGAAAAATAAGATGGTTTAAATAGTATTTATAGTAAACAATATGAAATAGTACATATGTTTTATTTAAATGTAAGTTTGGTCAAACATTTTTTGCAATTCTGATCAACTCTGATTTTAGACAGGTTAACCAACATTATTCTATGATAAAATAGTAACTAAACTAGTGCTAGTTTTGTAGTTAAACGTATTAAGTAATACAAGTTTTAAATATCTTAAGTTAGAATACAGTCAATACAATATATCCTCGATGTTAAATTTTTAATATAACAAAAATTATTATTTTAGAAAGGGACCAAGTAAAAATAGTAAAAAAAAAGTATTCAAGTATTTAGTTATTTTTATTTTCATTGCTTTGTCATGACAATGCAACTTCAATCAAGGACAATTCAAAATGAACAATATACCAGTCGAAAGTAGTTTTAAAGCTGTATTATGTTATTAATGTGAAAATTGATATTAAATTTAACAATTTGTTAAGTTACTAAATGATTTATAAGTGGAAATGCCAATATTATTTAAATTAAATAGCTTATACTTACCATTGCGTTATAAAAATTGATTATTACGCACATCAAAGGAAGCTAAAAAATTAAAAGCCTATAAAATTTTAGATTTCGATCTTAAGCTTAAATTATGATTTCGGCTCGAAGTCCGAGTTCTCACAGAGCTCTATCAGGGAGAAAATAATGAGAGCCATGATGTTTGCTGATTTGATGGTATAAGGGGAGAAGTAAGAGGAAGTACAGGAACAACTACAAAAATGGAATGAGGAAGTGAAAGAATGTGAACTGAAATTTAAAATGGCAAAATGAGGTGATGGTAATGACAAGGAAGAGACGAGGCCTAATAAAGATAAAAGGTTGGATAGAGTTGAGCTGAGAAAAGTGCAGAACATAAAATATCTTAGAACCGTGACTGAGAAGAAAGGCGGAAGAAGAGAGGATTTAATGAGGAGAGAACAGAAGGTAGAATTGTTCTATAGGTGTGTAAGAGACCTGCTATGGAGAAGAGATGTGCCCTTGGAATGTTGTACAGGCCGTACTGTGTACCAATTATCACATATGAGAAGAAACATGGGCATTGAATATAAGAGAGACTAGGAAAGTGGAGGCCATGGGAATAGAGTTTGTGAGGAGCATGCTAGCTGCTATGGAAAATTCATAGACAAGAGATCTGCAAAGTTCACCTGGTTGATTAGAAGCAAAGACAAATCTAATATATTAAATATTCCCGAAGACAAATTATAGGGGTGTGCAGGATTCCCACAAGAAAAGATATTTCCCATTCCCGGCCCAAATGATTGGGACAGTTAGGCTATAATCTCAAAAACTTCGAGAAAAGTTTGGGAATTTTTTTTATTCCTAAATATCTAAAACAAATGATAATTCAACACATTTTTTTATTTGCTTATATTATTTGGTATGTTATAGGTACTTATTTAAGTTATTTTGGTTAGTCGATTTATCTTATATCTCACTTAAAACAAAAAAGATATCTTAAATCAATAGATTTCAACTAGTTACCCAGCATATTTAACTGTTGTGCACTTTATATAGAGTTATTACTCTTAAACTGCACATATAGTCAAGAGGTAATAAGTATATTTCATATTCTAGCTTCTTTGGTGCTATTAATGTTTCATATGTTGGTGTTTTATTTGAATTCAGTTTTAAACTTTATATATTTGTTTAAATTTACATTTTTAGACATATTGTATGCATTCATTTAGCTAATTAAATATTGTACAGTGTTTTAAGAAAGTATTTAATCAGAAAATTTAGAAATAATTAATTATAAATTTTTAATTTTAGTTCTTGACCCAAAGTAAGGGATTCTAAAATTCTTGTTTGCAATCTTGTCTCAATGGTTGAGTTTTGTTCGGGTCTTGAACGAAAACAGTCGATCTTGCACATCCCTACCAAATTAATATTCACACATTTTTGCTGATACAGAGGAGGAAAATATTTTGTTATAGTTATCAAACGTTAGATACCAAACATAATATTTTCAATGTCAGTCAATGTTGAGGTTAAGGAGATTATTATTGTGATAATAAGAATAAAACCATACTTTCTTAACTAATAGAAAGGGGTTAGCTATATTTGTAATTGACTTTAGGACACTTTTTACTCGATAGACGACCATAAACCCGGATGCTGGACAAGCACAGACAGGTTATAACAAAAGATCAGCGCTATAGATGGCGTCACAGAGAGGAGAACATAACACGATTATGTTTTATTTACAAAACATTGTACACAATAACAGACAAGGCTGAAGATTGCTACTATAAAACCATGTCCTACAGTAAAGAACATATTTTACTATAAAGTATTTTGAAAAATGACTATCATGTTACTCACCCATAGAATGAAGATTATCAAAGACTTGATGCATTCTGATCAACTCGTAATAAAGCTCATCATAGCTGCTAGGTGATGGTAGGAAAGTGTCTCCATATGTGATGAACAAGTTGAAAATATTCACAACCTGAGAATCAAATAGTCAAGAGAAACAGTTTTAGAGAATAGTAAGAAAACTGTGGTTATTACACATTATTTAGTAATTTTTTACTTTTTATTAGGAATGGGGTATTTAAATGATAAATCCTTAAGGGATATTTGAGATTGAAGGATATAAATAAAATTTATATACAATATGTGAAAAAAAAAAAGTTATTTTATGGTTAAAACCAGTACAATAACTAACTCAAAGCCTTGGCATTGAAAAATTGCCAAAATTCAAAATAATACAAAATTATAGAAATGGAGTGGCCACATTTATATGGTAATTACTCAAAAAGTGTATGGGTACAGAACTTTTTATTTGTGGTACAAAACGGTACAAAAACTAGTACAAAACTTTGTCATTGCAAAAAGTTCAACATACAAAAGTGGTACTAGAGGTTAAAGTATGTGTTGCTATACCTTGGGAAGTAGTAAATTGAGAGAAGACAAATGTATTTTGAAACGGTAGTATATACTATTTAACTAAACATTACACACCTCGCCATCTAGTAACATCATTACAAATCATAACGAATGTTTCTGAAGACAACATAAACACACTTTAAATAAATGGCCAAGAAATTAATTTTACAGAAAGTTATTTAGCCTAAAGTCAGTTGGCCTCAAGTCATTTGGTGAAATGAGTGGTACCCTAACAAAATACACCAGGAGAACCACACATATATGCATCACAAGAAATGTACCTGCAGAGCAAGATGGAATATGTTCATCTTCCTGGCAAGATGGTTCTCGTTTGCCAACAGAAACTTCAGCACAGTGATTAGGGCTGTCCATAGTTCCTTCCATTGGTAGTTGAGACGGACACGGCACTTCTTCTGGTAGCAGAGCACCCTATGCACAACTCCGACACAATGCAGGTAAAGCTCCATTGGCAACTTCTTCATCATGTGACTCATCAGAAACTCCACCAACAAGTCTAGAATTAGAGTAATCATTAATCATTAATTTTGTTTCAATAATATTTG
Organism: Timema bartmani; assembly: GCA_902151455.1. Taxonomy (NCBI): domain Eukaryota; kingdom Metazoa; phylum Arthropoda; class Insecta; order Phasmatodea; family Timematidae; genus Timema; species Timema bartmani. Next base: position 106,250 of record CABFWB010002013.1, read on the forward strand.
ACCAAATATTTTACAGATGCAGTATAGCTCTTATGCATTATAAAAACACTCTGAGGGGTAGCTTAGCAACTATTATTGATGTTATGTGATCACATAATACCTTTGATTGGTTTTACATATGATTGTTTACTTTCATTTAATTATATTTGGAAGAAGGTATAGGAAAGGTGGATAAAATTGAGAGAAGACAAATGTATTTTGAAACGGTAGTATATACTATTTAACTAAACATTACACACCTCGCCATCTAGTAACATCATTACAAATCATAACGAATGTTTCTGAAGACAACATAAACACACTTTAAATAAATGGCCAAGAAATTAATTTTACAGAAAGTTATTTAGCCTAAAGTCAGTTGGCCTCAAGTCATTTGGTGAAATGAGTGGTACCCTAACAAAATACACCAGGAGAACCACACATATATGCATCACAAGAAATGTACCTGCAGAGCAAGATGGAATATGTTCATCTTCCTGGCAAGATGGTTCTCGTTTGCCAACAGAAACTTCAGCACAGTGATTAGGGCTGTCCATAGTTCCTTCCATTGGTAGTTGAGACGGACACGGCACTTCTTCTGGTAGCAGAGCACCCTATGCACAACTCCGACACAATGCAGGTAAAGCTCCATTGGCAACTTCTTCATCATGTGACTCATCAGAAACTCCACCAACAAGTCTAGAATTAGAGTAATCATTAATCATTAATTTTGTTTCAATAATATTTGACCAAATATTTTACAGATGCAGTATAGCTCTTATGCATTATAAAAACACTCTGAGGGGTAGCTTAGCAACTATTATTGATGTTATGTGATCACATAATACCTTTGATTGGTTTTACATATGATTGTTTACTTTCATTTAATTATATTTGGAAGAAGGTATAGGAAAGGTGGATAGAAACGTAACCATTACCTCTTTGTCCAATGGCAGCAATGTAAAGTGTGAACTGTGTTCTTTTCATTGTAAAAATCATATTGTGTTTGTTCCTTTTATATGTTTCTATCCACCTTCTTCGAAATATAATACAATTACCTCATAAAGCGAAAAGAGGTTTTCCTTATAGAGATATATTACTTTAATTTAAGATATCCCTATTCTATTAAATCGAGGAGTACATTTCAAAAGAGATTTCCATAAAGAGTTATCTGTAATATATTCAAAACATTTCCTGTTTTTATCCTTTATAATACTCCTTTTATATGTTTTTGTTTGTGTGTCTGAATATTCTTTACCATTTTATATGTTCTTTTTTTTATTATTAGTTTACTTTTTCAATGGGCTGCAATAAGTGTTTCGGATAAATGTCAGCTCCATATTGTATTTGTCCCTTTAATTTGTTACTATTTAGGTTTCATATGTCTATGATTATGAAATTACTATATTCCCATCCAATATCAATTTACTGTGTTTGTCTTCTATGTTATCCCTTTACATGTTCCTATCTAAATGTCACATCATTCTTTACAAATTTCCTTTTTGTCCCTTTTGTATTTTTTGGTTTCCTCTTTTAGGAAGTTGTGTTGCACGTTTCACACTCCTTCCTGATGAGTTCCGATAGAATGAAACCTAGGTCCGGGGATTGGGCGGTAACGATCGATTTTCTTCAAGAGGAAACCATTACCTCTTTGTCCATTGGCAGAAATGTAAAGTGTGAACTGTGTTAATTTGATTGTAAAAGCCATATTGTGTTTGTTCCTTTTATATGTTTCTATCCACCTTTCCTGTACCTTCTTCCAAATATAATACTATTACCTCATAAAATGTAAAAAGGTTTTCCTTAGAGAGATTTACATTAATATATTAATTATTACACATTATATTTTGAAAGTGCACTTTATTTCATACATATTGTTTCCAATATTAAAAATGTAATATGCTGAGAATTTCAATTTGTAATGTACATAACAGCTTAGAATGGCAGCAAATGAACATAAATGAAATTGAGTATTTTAATTGCCAATATTTTTATTGGTGAAGCAAGTTTTTTCTTCTGGTTAAAGTTGAAGCTGTTTTTTTATAAAGCCAAGTTGAAGTTTCAGAGTTATGCATATTCCTAATATTCAGTGTTAAGGTTAAAATTATTTATATTTAAAATATTTCTTTTTAATATACTAGTACAGTAAAAAAAAAA